>JBBPTV010000801.1:0-15077 GCA_038094275.1 Tubosaeta brunneosetosa | reverse complement strand
TGCCATTTGAGCCTCTTCTCTCACTGAATTCGTCAGACATATTGATGCGTTCAAAGCCGCCTTACAGCTCGACGAACACGATCACCTTGGGGCGGCATCGCCCAGCGCGTGCCCGGGTACTCCAATTCCTCAAAGTCCGCGTATAAGAAAGGTGTCCGCGCTCTCTGATTTTGCTCCGGTCAACCTCAAAGTCAAGAGGTACTCGTTCTATCTCTGTCCATCGATTACATCATTGAACTTGGCCAGGAGAAGGAAGGGCGCAAGGTCTCCAGAACACAGGCAAGATTGGCTATTTCTCCTTGTGCGGTGGCCGCTTCTTGTACGAATTCGCGCTGCCCTTGACACGCGAAAACCGTCCTCACGTTTCCACAGTTGTTCATCTTCATCATCATCGCCGCTCAGTTCAGCCTCTACATATTCATCAGGCAGATCGTCAACACCAAGGAATGGCTGTCTGCTTGTGAGTTCGTGCATTGGTTGTTCTGAACTATCTTCACGGTCCTTTAGGGAGGGGTCGGAAAGGGGAACTTCGCCGGCGTCTACGCGCATCACGTACATACGATGTGAGTACATACAACTGTAACTCTAATTTTCTGCGTGTATGACATACGTACTACAGGAGTGGAAAGAGGCAGCCATTACTCTGGACAGGTACTTGGATTTTCACGAGTGGAAACGTGTCGACGAGGACCCGTTCTACGATTGGAAGCTGATCAAAAAGGTATGGCGGAGGTTGTTTGGGATAGAAATCAACTTCATTCATAAATAGGTCACACGGTCGCTGAGGATTTTGAGGGAGAGAAACGACGTTCGTGGAGTGCTTGGGGTGCTTGAAACATGTCTCCGCAGCAACTTTGCCGGCGTTGAGTCACCGAGGTAATAAGGTGTATGCCCGATATCCAAGCTTACTGACCATTTGTGTTAAGGTTGTATAGCGAGGTCGCACGTTTTCTTGTTGGTTGCCGATACATGGCTCACTCTGTTGCAGACCTTTCTTGGAACCAAGGATTTAATCGAATGTCTGTTGTTCGTCTGTTGCTCAGCTCTACTGATACATGACAATGGTTACCAGCATATCATGATGAGGAAGAGAGGGCTCTCCGTTTCATCCGCGAGTCCACAGTGTTGTCAAATGACGAAAAGAGGCGGTTTTTCAAGAGCGCAAGTGCCAATTTTGGCACTTCTGCGTTGTGTTTATCTGGCGGGGCGTCGTTTGGTTACTGTGCGTAATTTGCCTCGTTTAGATGCCGTTGACAACTCCTTTGAAATGTAGATCATGTAGGAATAGTCAAAGCATTCCTTGATGCTGGCTTGTTACCTCAGGTAATTGCAGGGACCTCCGCGGGTGGTCTTGTTGCCGCTCTCGTGGGCACTAGAACAAACGACGAGTTGAATGCCCTCTTGGTTCCCGAGTTAGCCCACAAACTTACGGCTTGCGAAGAGTCTATGAAAGTTTGGATGAAGCGTTTCTGGAGTACAGGTGCTCGATTCGATAGCATAGCGTGGGCTCGAAAGGTTTGTTGCCTTCGGAACAACCACCATATCCATGTTAACTAAATAGTCTAGTGTGCATTCTTCACGAAGGGCTCGATGACTTTTCGTGAGGCTTATCTCAGGACAGGACGAATCCTCAATATATCCGTCATCCCAGCCGACCGCCATTCGTCAGTTCTGCTATTGGTTGTTCAAACGTCTTCTGACCCTGAGTGTATAGCCCAACAAAATTATTAAACTATGTTACTGCACCGGATACGGTCATATGGAGTGCATTATTGGCCTCGGCGGCCGTACCTGGTATACTAAATCCTGTGGTCCTGATGCAGAAACTTAAGGATGGCCGTCTTATACCCTGGAATTGGGGGAGTAAGTTTAAGGATGGTTCTCTCAGGTTCGCAATATGCCTAGTCTCCATCGAAGGTCGACTCTCACGTTCGTGACAGGGTGGATATACCAATTCAGGCTCTTAATCTTTACTTCAATGGTGTGTCTCGGACCATGATCTTGCTGCCTAGGAAGTTACTGACGTCACTCTCAGTCACCCACCCCGTCGTATCGCAAGTTAATCCACATGTCCACCTATTCTTTTTTGCACCCCGGGGTTCTGCTGGGAAGCCTGTGGCACATAGAAAGGGGAAGGGTATGAGTGTGATTTTTGCGCCCAGTCTTCGTTTCAATGTGTTCCCCAGGTTGGAGAGGCAACTTCTTGTTATCCGCTGCAGAGCAATGGCTTAAATTGGAGCTTACGAAGAACTTCAAGGTATGTACGCCCAGGTGTAGTTACTATTCCGAGATGAACCCGCCATTTAGGTCATCCGGGATCTCGAGCTGCTCCCAGAGTTGCTGGGTCAGGATTGGTCTAGTGTATTCCTTCAACGATTTGATGGAACCGTGACGTATGTACCGACCTTAATTAGCCCATTTCGTATCTCATGCTTCTGCCAGGATATGGCCAAAAACGCGACTCTGGGTATGTACCTCAATACTTTGATTTATGTGCTCTGAATTAAATCCTCATAGGACTGGTTCCGTATATTGAGTGATCCGGACCCGACCGAACTCCAAAGGATGATTCGAGTCGGCGAACTCGTCACCTGGCCAAAGGTGAGTCATATGTTGATACAATCAAAGGTAATTAACGCTGCCTTTGAAGCTGCATATCATAGAGAATCGGTATAGGATAGAGCAGCAGATAATGCTTGGTCGACAAGCTGTCCGCCGCGCCATTCAACGTATACGATCATCGCAAACACCCACCGACACGGATGGTGTGATCGATGACCGTAACCTCCCAAAGTCAGGAATCCCGTTTCCAGGAACTTCGACAAGCGTGGAACCACCTTTAGCGATGGATACTGATACGGAAAGGGCGTTCGCTAACAATGGGACAGCGTGGTATTTCCGACGTGGACGGCCTGCTGCTAAGGACGCTGTGGAGTCCGGCACGTCGACGCCCGTCGACGTTGGATACACGAATGCCACAGACCCTCTCCGTTCACCTGTTTTCCGTCGTAAATGGGCTTCGGATCTTCTCGAGTCACGAGGGTCTCCCGACGTAGATGCACCCCCTTCACAAGACCGTTCACCTCCACGACGCGCGAGCGGCTCTGCACAATCCACATTTTTCACCAAGCTGGGGCGAAAATCAGTTTCTGCGCTTACGCTACCGTTTTCTTCGCCACTGAAGCCCCCCAAGGCTATGTTAAGCAAAGAGCCCAGCCCAGAAAGACACGAGGCTTCCTGGAGCGACACCTCTTCTGAAGATTCACCTTCTTTTGACCTTAAATCTATTATTGCAGCTGGCCTGTCGTCCTCTGTGCAGGACGGACATGTCGACACTGATCACGGTGGACCATTGGAAGAGGAGTCGGATTGATATTGTAAATTTGTGTACTACTGTCATCAAATATTGTTGTAGCCATAGAAATCGTGTCCCACAAGCGGAAGCCCCTGAAGAGTAGCTCAAGCTCCGCTCATCCGAACCACCATGAGTACATCACCTCTCATCCCTGACGTGCTCGCACAGGCTGCTGCGAGACGACTCGCAAACACTACAATCACACCCGACGTGCAGCTCATGCAAGATTATGAGAAGCGCCAAAAGTTTCGCCGCCTCATCGACCCTGGCATCTTCCGCCCCAACTCGAGAGAGATCGCGATGAGTGCTCTCAAGGCGAGCATGGACCTAGTGTGGCACAGATTCAAGTTCATCGGACCTCTCTAGACCTTGTCCACGATAGCAGAGAACATCCTGCGCGAACCCGACAATCCGAAATACCATTCGTTCAAGGCTGAAAACAATACCATCAAGCGGCTGCTGATACAGCCTAAAGGCACCCTCGAGTACGCATTAGAGGTGAGTTTCATCCACTTCTTCACGACGTCGCCTCGTCTGATGCTACGCATGTCACGTTCGCTGCAGCTCGGGTTTCGCCCACAGGTGAGTCGAGCGAGCCGACCTTGCGCGTCTTTCTCAAGGAGATCCCTCGACAGGTGATGGAATTTCAGCCCCATTACGTCTTCCATCCCGGGAGGATGGGGGACCTGCGCATCGGTGCAGGAGTTCTCAAAGAAGCGCTGGAGCGCGAGACGGAAAAGCAAGAACGCGAACAGCGGAATCGGCAAGAGCGGAAAGCGGCAGAGGCCGCCATTGCCGAAAACGTATGTTGTCGACTCGGAACAGGACGTTGGTTGCGCATGACACCTCTTCCCTCGACAGGTCAAGGCGGCGTTTATGGATGATCGCAGGATCAAGCGGGAGCGTGATCAGAGGGAACGGCGGTTACGGGAGGTTCGAGGATCACAGGGTGTTGCGCCAGCATTGCCCTCGCCAGAACAAAGTCCTCCTCCCATGCCTGGGCCAGGATATACGCTGGCGTCGGTTGTTCAGGAAGACCAACCAGACCAACCGCCTCCTTATCAGGCCTGAATTGTGCTTGCAACGCACTTTACTTACTTACCATGCTCACCGATCAGTTTATGAGATGACGTCGTAGTTACTGACCTTACAAACTTATTTCGATCGTCTCCAATACATTGTCCTCGAATTCGCATGTTTATGTCAATGTGAGTCATACTACACTGAACTCGACTCGCAGTGGGCATTCAAAGGACCCCTAAAGTGCCACTTTCAAGATGGAACCTTCGTTCGTCGAGATATATCTACACGTCGAGGGCTCTCTACTTTCGTTCCTCTCCATCCCCCTCGCCGATGTCCAAAGATTAGCCGTCCGTCCCCTCAAATGGCTACGATTCGTCATGTTCTGTATATGTGGAGCGAGGGGAGAACTCTCTGCAACATCAGGTGGCCTGCCCGTCAACTACGAGAACGGGTCACTGGACGAACGACGTTATTTTTATAAGCCTTGGAATACTGGTTCGTTTTCCATGTTGAACTATGGCTCCGAAATGGAGTTCTGAGCCCTCCGCCCCCCAGAGGATTTTTGTTTTGTGGATCCACATGCGTTGGACAGAGTCAGACGATCTACGGGAAAACCATCACGGTCCAGTGCATTCCAGCAATCCATCGTGCAGCGGGATGGATCGTGCGTTATTACAGGCGAGGCTTCCACACACTGTGAGGCTGCCCACTTGATTCCCAGGGAAAGGGGCCACAAAGTACGATTCATGCTTGCTTGTCGTGACTCTTGTGACGGTGTATGGAGTATCTGCGCAGAGTTTGTCAACTTCGCTCCCGGCATTATACTGAGCCACTCTCGATCCCCGATGTCGATGCTATCCAGAATGGTGTCCTTTTAAGAAGGGACGTGTGCTTGAAGCTTCGTTATGGAGAAGTCGCCTTTGTGAGGGTATGGGATTTCAAGTTCATATCGGTGTACTTCTAACACTGCAACTCTGAGAAGACGCCCAACTTCGCGATGAATCCGGACGACATACACAGAGTCGAGCAAGGCTCCCCGCATGGAGGTCATGTCACGCTCCAACAACTGAAAGTATCACCTGATTTCGATCAAGTCTCGGCTCAATGTCTCGTGAATCAGAGGATCAAAAACGGCAAACGGATCTTTCCTGTGGCCTATGCACTCGAGATGAACATTGACGCACGGTTTTCGGTCGCAGGAGAGGCTGCACAGCATCCCCCCGCCGCCATCCTTGACTTTGCATACGGTGTTGCCACTTACAACCAGTGGAAAAGCCGCTCTGTTCATGATGTGGTGGACAAGTACCACACAGATCACTTTGCAGCGCTTTCACTATCGCCTTCCAGTGGTCCGAGTGTCCATGACGGAGGTGACCTTGAGGGTGATGGTATCCCACGTTGTGAACAACGAAGACAGGGTGAACTGGATAATGTCATGATGAGATTAGAGATATGAATAGTCATACTAGGTCAGATTCAATGGCAAAGTGCCAGACACTTGTCATGCATTAGAGATCGAGTGATACCTGCACGAGGGAGAGCCTGGTCATTGGTCGTCGGTCGAGTTGAAAACTGCGAATCTTTGATATTCCAAGTTCGAACCCGGAGAACACGTGACTTGATTGGTGGCGATGCGGTGTCCCCCCTTACATCCAACGGCGATGGACGCGAAACTGACCCACCTCGCGACGCTCGCACAAAAGGACAAGACACCCGCTTACCTTTCCCTCATATCAGAAACACTTTCCCGCCCAGATCAAGCCTCTCTCACCGCCGATCTTCATGTCTTCATTGACGCCGTCGCCAACCCAGACGTCGTCGGGCTCGTCACGGGTAGGCAGGTTATCTCTGAGCTCGTCAAGAGCATCGGGTCTGGCGCCATCTCAGACCATGATATACGCAAACGTGTCGTCGAGGACGCGCTCGCCTCTCTTCAACCCCGCATCGCCAGTTATGAGGAGCAGGTAGTGTACTCTGCACGGACCCCGTCAGATCCATCTCACATACGCCCCAAGGTCAACTCCCTGCGATTTCAGCTCGCAGATCTCTTGGAAGCGGAAGAAGCCTGGACCGAGGCTGCTCGTGTCCTCATGTCCGTTTCGCTCGACTCTGGATCACGGTACGAGGAACGGGCCTTAGTGATGTCGTCCCCGTATGCTGATCATGGTGTAGATCGTTGCCCGACGAAGTCAAGTTCCGCGTCTACGTCCGCATCGTCCGTCTCCTTTTGGAGGACGAAGACTCGGTGCAGGCAGAGACATACTACAACCGGGCAGCTTCCCTGTCAAACTCTACCAGCAATAAAGAGCTTCAGCTTCAATTCAAGCTATCCCAGGCACGCATCTCCGACTATGCGCGTAAATTCCTGGAAGCCGCTATGCGTTATCATGAGTTATCCTGGGCTGCCGAGATCGATGAAGAGGAACGCAAAGTGATTCTGCAAGTGTCCATCGTCCGCCACGCACGTCCGATGCGCTGATCGTTCCTGGATAGGTCTCATGCTGTGACGTGTGCCGTGCTGGCGCCCGCAGGTCCTAACCGTTCCAGGGTACTCGCATCCCTGTACCGCGACGAGAGGTCTGCCGAGCTGCCAACATACAACATTCTTTCCAAGATGTTCCTCGACCGCATTCTTCGCCCGGCGGAGGTCCAGAGTTTCGAAGCGTCGCTGCGACCGCATCAGCTCGCCAAGATCGCTATTTCTAGCAATGACAGACTTGCTTCTACCGTCGACGAAGACGATCTCTTGGACCCCTCGACGAGCGCGCGCAAGGGACCATCGACAGTCCTGGATCGTGCCGTAATGGAGCACAACGTCTTGGCCAGCTCCAAAATATACAACAATATTTCGTTCAGTGGGTTAGGAGCATTACTCGATTTGGCTCCTAGTGCCGCTGAGACCATGGCTCGGAAGATGATCGAACAGGGTCGGCTGAAGGGTTCGATCGATCAGGTGGATAGACTTATCTGGTTCGAGGGAGAGAAAGAAGACGACGATGCTCAGGGCAAGGCCGGAGGCCTGGGTGATGTCGAGCAAACCAGCGAAGCAACAGGGGCACCATTCACGAAACGATGGGACATGCAAATACGCACAACTGCGGCCAATGTAATATCTGCATCTCCGTTCCAGAGTGATGCTGACCCGTGAATAGGTGGAATCCATCGTGCAACATCTTGCAACGCAAGGTCTCATTCAAGCACCAGCATAAAAGTATGTGCTCTTCTGATGATGATGATGATGATGATTTGATCATCACCTGGTGATGAATACGTTCCGTGCGCTGTATTAAATAAGATGTGGTTGCATACTACTTTCTAATTTACGTCGCTTCTTGGCGCGCTCCCGCTTCGTCTCCAACTCGTGCCACTCGCCCTCGAGTGATGATAGACTGGGGGCAAACTATCAGCAACTGCAAAGAGTTCAAGCGGACGATCCATACCCAACAGGGAGCTCGGGTGGCGGCAACTCGTCCTTGAAATACGGTGCCTCAAGGGCTTGCACAGCTGTAACCCGTTTTGCAGGATTAAATGTCAACAACTTTTCAGCCAAATCGAGGCCTGCAGGAGATAGCCACCTAAGACGATGTCAGCTTTCGAAAGACCTGAGACACAAACACCGACTTTTGGAAAAGTTCTCTGAAATGGTCTTGTAGCACCTCCTTTGGCTTGACCAGCTCATACCAAGGCAGCTCAGTGATACCAGGCCATCGCTCGGGAGTAGGCGTGCCAAAAATACGATAGATGACGTCGAGTTGATGAATCTCATCGTTGCCTTGGAATATGGGCTTCTTAGTAAATAGCTCAAGCATAATACACCTGCAAGGAGAATGAGTAAGGAAAAGGTCTTCACCAACAGGCTCGGATGACTCGCCCAGCGCTCCACATGTCTACTTCTGGCCCGTATACTGTCGCACCGAAAAGAAGCTCAGGCGGCCTGTACCAAAGGGTAATCACGCGATTGGTATAATCCATACGCCGTCGCTTCTGATAGAACCGAGCAAGCCCAAAATCAGCAAGCTTGAGTTCCCCTCTATTGTTGATCAGAATGTTGGATCCTTTGACGTCCCTGTGTATCACACCCTTGTGGTGCAAGTATGCAAGACCAGCGAGCATTTGGTTGCAAAGCGACTTGAGGTTTGCTTCAGAAAAGGAGAATTGCGTCTGGGAAAGGACGCCAGTGAGATCGTGATCCATATACTCAAACACCATGAACACCGAGCCTGCGGATGCATGAGTAAGGTTCGCGACCGTCAGTTGGATAAACTTACCGTTGGACACCATCATCTCATACAGACGGACGATGTTCTGATGCCTCAGCGATTGGAGAAGTTTGATCTCCCGCATCGCAGTGACAGGAAAACCATCTCTCTCTGCTTCCATCCGTATCCTTTTCAGTGCAACGTGCACGTTGGAGATCGTATTCCGGGCTTTATAAACCTTTCCAAAGGTTCCCTCACCGACTTGGCTAACGATCGCATATAGCTCCTTTCGAGAAGTTATACTTGGGGAGGATGCTCGCGTGACTGCTTCAGTATCCACCTCAGATGGGCGAGGTTGTGGCACAGGTGTAACGAGATCACCATTAGCTTTCGGAGACACTGGCACCTTTGGGACATCATGGACGCTCGGTGAGGGTGGTTGGAGCTCCGCAAGGACTTCAACCGACGGAATCCCCTCTTGCGGTGGTAGAAATGCAGGATGGGAATGGAGGCGGGAATACTCGTCCTGATCGACTGCGACGTTTTCGTGCATACGTTTAGTTGGAATTTCCGGGCGTGCAGGAAGTTCATGGCGTTGAAGTGGAACTCCGCGGTGCTCTTGGTCGTCACCTGGGAAGAACTTCTTCACTGATGAACTAGCCGACCCAATGGGGAACCCGATGGGTTTGAAGACCATAGGTTTCGGGAATTTGGTCCTAGGAGGAGATTCTGTATCACGTCGTTGCATCGTCGATGGCGTTACAGTAATATCTTTGGGGAGGTGGTCGGATGGAGGAGGTATAATAGGAGGAGGCATTCGCTCGCTAGATCGAGGTCCCGACCCAGGGGAAACGGAAGTGGCATCCTGCTGAAATGTGAACTTCAAAGTGGGTTGCAACCATGAATAACGTACAGCATGGTGCCCATTAGCAACCTTCTCGTTTCTTGTCACTTCGGATTCTTGGTTAAGAACAAAGTTGGGACGTTTCTGGAGGGTGGTCTTGGATATCGAAAGAGAGAATTCTCTGATGGAAGTGGCGGGCGGCAGCCGGTGTTTCGCCCTCGGTCGGTTCCCGGGACTTCGACTCGAGCTCCGGCTACGACTCGAGCTTCCTGTTGACACAGAGGAGACGCTTCTGCCCCGCGGAGGCACCCGAGCTACGTGGCTTCTCTGGGATGAAGGAGATCTCGTCCTGGGTACTCTCCTTGACGGTGTGTGACTGCGGGGTCGTGCTGGACTGGAGTGGAGATCCGGCTGCGGTGAAAACGACCGCGATCGTGAGCGACCCCTAGACGAATGACGCGAATACGCAGAGTCGGGAGTTCGTGAGCGTGACCTGGATAGAGAAAGTCGCTTAGCAGGACTGCGGACTGGCTTAGGAGGCAGAGGGTGAAATTCTCTTCTTTGCCAGCTAAAAGAAATATCAGAAAAGCATGGAGAACACGCTATGAAGGGGTATACTTGTTCAAACTGTCATTCTCGTTGCGCCGGTCACGATCCCACCGCCTGTCATGATTTCGGTCCTTGTCCCCTTGCTGGCGTTGCCGGTTCTGAAAATTCTTCTTCCCCCTCATTTTTCCCCCACCACGACCACGCTGGTTGCGATGACCTTGGTCCGGACGGTAATGCCAACCAGGCCCGGGTTCCCAAGTGCGTTCCTCTTTGGGTACATCTTCTTGACTGTCTGGAGGACGTCGGTTCTGATGTCGGTCGCGTTTGCGCGATTCCCAACCATTGTCGGTTTGCCACCGACGATTTCCTTGTTGGCGATGGTCTCTATTTCGAGAGTTGTCCCAGCCTTTGCTTCGATCCTCGTCTGGCTCCCCTCTCCGCCAATCGGAGGACGGAGAAGCCCACTGCGGATCGTCGTGGTTGTCCAACGAGCCCCAGCCTTGAGACTCGTTACGTTGAGTAGCCGAGTAGTTCTGAACGAACTCCCTCGAGGGCCGGTCCCTTGCACCGTTTGAAAATTCGGCATCATGAGAAAAACGGGATCTTCGTTGGTCCCCGTCTCTCGAATCGGCAACATCATAACTATCTCTGGTGGCTCGATGGTGGCCGTCCGAGACATGGGGGTGAAAATGATCCTGTGAGTCAGCATGGGATGAAGGGCCGTCTCTGCTCATGGTGTAGGTGGAGGTGGACCTAGAGGAGGATGGAAAGTACGTGTCTGTGTGCTGTTGGTATGTTTGAGGCCGAGAACGCCCGTAAGCGTCGGTCTGAGAATCGTCTGCGCGTGAGACTGCCATCTGAGCCAAAGTAGTGTCGTCGTCGATGTTGACATTTTTGCCCCGCTTACGCTTAAATCTGTTTTGAGTAGAGTGCATAAGAGTGGTGAGTCGATGGAGAAGGGTGTGGAAGGCAAAAAAGCGAAGCCAAAAAGGATTCCTCTTGTAGTCTTGTGCAGCAGTTCTTCTGCGGACAATGACAAACAAAGACTCAAATCACAGACACTGAATGGACGGTGGACAGTACGACGAAGAGGGCGAGGAGGAGGAACGGATCAGCCCAATGGTTGGAGAACACCACGAAACACAACAGGACTTACATAACGACAAGTCCAGCAGAGACTTGCAAGCATACCAGCACTCAGTTTCAAGCCTTTCTAGCAGTCTCGGCCTAGTCTTGGTTGTGTGTGGGGGCCAACGACGCTTTATGTGGTGGCGGGTGTCGTCGTCAAAGCGTAACAGACGCCCAAACACACTCACATCCTTCACAACACCAAACCCAGTCCCGCCAGCGTGGCCGAAATTCCTCAGCCAAAAGAAACGAACTAACTGGCGGGGCAGAGGTCGTCCGAGGGTGTGTGCGGCCCCCAACATTTATCTTAAAGAATTTCCCAGCCCCCTTGATGGTCGTGGCGCGACATGTGGTTTTGAGGCTACCCATACAACAGTCATTGATTGATACACTGTGCAAGCCGAGTCTCGGAATCCTCCTCCTCCTCTCCGTCCTCGGTACCCCCTAATATCCCCATAGGACCCTGATGCTGCATGATGAGTCGTACGAGTTGTAGATTGACAGAGTGGTTGAGGCCCCTTCGTGACGCACGCGCATTCCGCTTCATGATCGAAGATGCGTTCTGGTATTTGGAATGCGTCGCCGGACCGCGAGCAGGTGCAAACAACTGCGATATCGCTTTTAATAGGCAATCGTCACATTCACAGAGAACCTCACCTTGACTGTCGTATCGATACCACTGACAGCGACGAGCGGCAGAGTTGGATGGCCTTCGATGACGTTCACAACGCTGCCATCTCCTTCCAAGACATCGACCAATTCGCTGGATGACTTTTTCCATATAAAAAAGTTGCCATCATCTGAGCCAGAGGTGACATATTCGTCGTAAGGGCCCAAAAAATTCACTGCAAATCAACGTCAGTTACCTATTGCACCATCCTGATTTTTGCGAGGCACTTGCCATCTTTGACCGTCTCCACATTACAATGGCCCGCGAAGCGCATCCGTGGATAGATCACGGAAACATCGGCGTGCATATCAGTCACACGTCTCCCACCGTCATCGCCCTCTGGCTCGTCTGCTTGCATGTCATCGTCATCGTCGAGGAAGTCGTCGACATCCATATCCGCTTCTTCGTTTTCCTCGACGATCCCCTGCGACTCACCACCCTCGCTGTTACGTGTCTCAGAATGTGCTTTGGTCACATTCGGTGGCAGGACCGACAACTTCCTGTCCGTTGGACCTGGTTCATCCCGAGTGGAATACAAGTACACTGCGTCTGAATTGAAAGCTGGGGCAAGTTATCATGACTAGAATGAGTCCGATCATGTGTGGTACTCACATAAAATAAGCTGCCGAAACATACCGTCAGCACAAATCTGGCTTCCATTCTCAACAAACGTACTTCGTGTCCGTTCCAGGCCGACATGCGTGCACCAGTGATATGCTCATACCCCTTTGGCTCTCCTGGCCCCCGAGAATACCTGGAAAAGCGTCGAACACACGTAGTTGCGTCAGCGACAGAAGGGGACATTCCCCATTCCTCTTGCAGATGACGGCCTACGTGACGTCGATCAAAGAGGTGAGCCTTGATAACAGGCATGTCAGGGTCATAGTTTGCGATACGGCGAGAGCATTCACGAAGGGTGATTCACCGGCCACCACAAATTGATAAGGTGTCAGTGGAGAAAGGGCAATTGTTGAGAGTTCGTGTGGTAGCTTGACCAAGGGTGCAGGGCACCCTCCCCTGCCACATGAATGCGGCGTTCGGAGGTCATGCTGGCGGACTTCCCCATCCTAGCGTTCGGATAAACTGATTTAGCGTGGGGTGAGTCGCACCAGCGTAGGTACAAACTTCAGCTACCGTCAGGAAGAAATCAGGACTGTCCTCTGTAACGATGCGTTTCGTCCGCCTGGAGTGACAACGCAGAACGCGAGTGCATGCTAGTCTGGTGGAGTACTTCATCTCACTACCCGAGGGCGAACGACCAACCGATTCGCCCACGTCAAACACGCGGACCTGTTGGTCACCTGCAACAGTTGCACTGAGAGATGCTGCATGAGTGTATGAGTCACATGCAGAAGATAGACTATTCACATCCTGGTGGACGATGGTAACATGTGTGCATTGAATACATTCGCAGTGTGGCCCGTGTCTATTACGGTCTGGCAAGCAAAGGGATAATCGTTTTGAGTGTCTGAAGCACGATCCATTCGCCACACCCGTAACCTAACATGTCGTCAATCAATGGACGGCGGGAATTACGACAGGTTTGAATACCGACTGTTGATCGTCGCCACTGCTAATGAGGAGTTCCCCGTTCTCTGACCAGCTCAAGGCGTTGACACATCTGGTTGTTCGGGATGCAAGTTAAATGCATACGGTGACGAGGATACGTGCTCACCCAGTGTGTCCATGATCATCACTACCGAGGACATTCACTCTATCAAGACGCCGAGCCCATGCATTGCTGGTGATTTGTCGCCTCCAGACCTGCAGTTTCGCTGTTGACAAGATGATCTCATGCGGAGACTTTGGTAGAGTCGACTGATGAAAGTCCAAATCCATTGTCAGTTATGAGCGAGCGATACGAGCATTCGTTAGTAGTTGCGCGGCGTAAAGGATAAACATAGCCAGACTGTGATAATCAAGACTACAAGCTTATGAATAGGAGGGTCACATCAACCCACTCTACGACATATCACTCATGTAGAAGTGGCAAAGCCAACGGCATCTCTCTCCAAGTCATATACGGTGAAGTAGCGCCTAAGGAAGACATCGCCTGAAAAAAGATCAATCAGTCGTGCTCTCGCGCAATGGCAGCAGAATTTTACCAATGATCCAAAGAGAGCCACCGGGCAGGTTGATATCTAGACCCATGAATGAGGAGATGCATGTCCCCTGGACGTCGAGAATATAGTCACTGCCACGCAGAGGGTACGGCTTGCCATCGAAGAAGAACGACAATTCTGGTAGCGAAGAAACCTTGGAACAATCGACGGTATATTGACCGTTCCAAGAACGCTTGGCGCCGATCTGCGTGTTCAGAAACTCCGCAATATCGGTGGGGAGTGCAATCAAGGAAGTGCCTGCAACGTTGAGTGCGTTCTCCAGGATGAGACCATGGCTGGGGCTCACCTGTGTCAATGGCGGCACCAGTGTTCTCAAACTCGAGTTCTTCACCCCCAAAGGAAATCTTTTCGAGCTCGACCTCCCAGTACGCCTTGCGACGGACGGGCACGTATGAAATCTTGCCTGTGTAGGCTGATTCGTCAATTCCACCAAATACGGCCTCGCCCCCGTCGTCCTCCGAAGAACCAATGCGGAAGGAGAACACGGGCTTGTCGAGAAGGCCTTGATCAATCATGTTGTAAAACGGTGGGACGATACCGTTAACTGAAATGGTGTCGTATCCGAGCCCCAAAATCCCATCAAATCTAGAAAAAATCAGCATCACACCTCAGTTGAGTAGGGGCGAACAAGCTTACTTTCCAAAAGCAAAAGTGAGCCCTGGCTCTTGGGTGGCTTCGGCAAAGTCTTGGTGATGAATGGAAAGGTCACCGATGGTGAGGATATCCCGGGAGACGAATCCAGCCATTGAACCAGAGCCGTATTGGATAGAAAAGTCCGACCCATTGGCCTTGTACGAAGATGATGAACGTGATTCATATTTGCTATGCAGGAAGCAGGCAATGGAGTAGCATTTGGAGCTGGGTACCCAAAGATTGCTGGAACTACAATGGGAATTGGCTTAGTTGTCAAATACAAGCAGGAATGAAAAGGATAGTACCCAGTGTCAAGGATGACCTTGAATTTCTGAGGGGGGGTACCCAGGGCGATCTCGGTATAATACTGGGCATTCAAAAAGTCTGCAAGGAGGATGAATGTGGTGTAGTTAAAAGAGGAGGAAGTGCGTACTAGAGAGAGGAACCTCATGTCCACCATTGAGCAAATCTTTCTGCGTCCAGAAGAGGTCATCCCCTTTGGGGCTGGGCTGAACCCTACGACCGGCACCGCCAGCACCGAGGAGTGGGAGTT
>JBBPTV010000800.1:0-15086 GCA_038094275.1 Tubosaeta brunneosetosa | reverse complement strand
TCATCATCCACTCCTCGTTTACGAAGTTCATCGTATGCATCTAGAGTGCCAGTGGACTTGGAGGGTTCAGGGTCAAGGTGGGCAATGGTCTCGGTGGGGTAGGTGTTCTGTAGGCGAGGCGACGAAGGTTTAGTGCCTAAGCACTCGATGGCGTTGTGGCCTTTCTGGCGACAGCGGAAGCAAAGACCGAGTTTAGTGCATCTGATGCGCTCTTCTGGGGAGAGTTTCTTGAGTTTGACGTAGGTGATGTCCATGGTTGCTATGGGAACTCGTGACAGTGGTCGAGGTGGTGTCAAGTCGCTGGGGAGCGCCAGGGACCGGAGTGTTCAAGGAGGACAATGTTGCTAAGGTTTCTGGGACAAGGGGTGAACGAAAGTTCGCTAGGGGTGAAGGCTTGGGGATCCTTCCCAGTCTAGAATCGCTAGATCTTGGTGGCTATGGCTGGGACAATGGTTGGGACGATGTTGACAGTGATCGGTCGTCCGATGGTTGATCTAGAGTGACTAGATCCTAGGGTTGGTGACTTTGATAAGGACTATGACTAGGATGACAACGATCGGTCGTCCGATGGGTGCGATGGGAGGACAGTGACGATGGTAACGACGGTCGGTCGTTCAATGTTTTGCCCGAGGGCACGATGGGTGTCAGTGACGAGGGGAGGTGGTGGGGTAGGCCCTGCTCCATAACAGGAGGGGCTGAAGGAGACACTGATTCTTTTGTAACGCTAAACGTATCACGAGGGACATTCGACTTAACTTCAGAGAGGCGGACGCTCACGAAGAGGTACCACAGCGTCTCTCCTAGCAAGCTAAGTGTGAACCTGTGGACAAGGAGGAGAATGAAGATTACGACAAGAACAGTTGACTGAGGACAAGAACGGGGAGCGAGAACGTTGTCTAGGATTGAGGATGAAGAATACGATGAAGAATCGTAGGCTTGAGGATGAAGATTGTTGACAGAAGTTGGCAACGACGAAGGGAACTCAGAGGACTCAAGAATCGCTCGAGGACAGAAGATTGCTACGTTGTATTGCGTAGAATCAGTGTAAGGAGTAAAAGTACAGGGCGAACAGTATATAAGTATTCCTATCATGAGAGAATGGAATGCTATAGAATGTGATGGAATAAGGGGACACATCACCGTTGTGGGAGAAACGGCTAAGGAGTTAATCATCCAATCAAAAGAGGTTTACATAAGTGAGGCGAAGTGAACAATGGAGATTAGAGAGAACGAGACAAACAATGGAAACAAGAAGGAACGAGATGAGAAAAGGGGAAGAAAAATCGTAACAGATAACTTGCGTGGTGTTTGTGTCTGCTGATGTGGCAATAGGTAGCATTTACTCAAATCTTCCCGAGGCACGGAGTCTCGGGTTGATCGGGTACGGTTAGAATAGGGATGCGGCTAGAAGAGAAAGAAAGGTTGTGAGTTGGGGTATGATGGATGGGCCACGGTGGTGTTGGTAGTGGCGTGTGGGTCAGGTGGGTAGCCCTTATCATACTATAAACTCCATCTCTCTGTCCCTCTTCTGGCTTATAACCCTGTGGCACCGCCTAGTGGTCGCCTTTCCTCTGTCAACAAGTAATTTGGTTGGTTGTGTGGGCTGGTGTAGTAAGCTCGTTGTGGGAGTCCTTATTTTGTCGGGTCGGCTGCAGTGTGTCTCAGTTGGGTTATTTGTGTGGGTTCGATACATCACCTAGGATGCCATGGAAGCGTTTTGTTGCATTGACGTAGTTTAGCAGTTTTGGTATGTTCTCGCCGTCTGCAAGTAGGTTTGGAATGGTGACATTTCTTTGTCATATATTTCTCATCATTTGTGCGCGTTGTCTTCGGTATTTGGGGCATAGTAGGAGGTAGTGTCGTACGTCTTCTCTTTCTCCTGGACAGTTGTCGCAGTTTGGGGTTTGTGCTCGGTTGATCCTGTGGAGATGGTGATTGAGGGGGCAGTGTCTGCTGTGGAGACACATTAGAACCGTGGTTTGACGTCTGGTTAGTCCTGCTGTGATCTGTAGGAATGAGCCCGTCAGTAGCTTCTGGTCAATTTTGGATGTGAAAGGGAACCACGGTGATTTGGACCATGCCGTTTGCCATCTCTTTGTTTCCTTCGATTTTTCTGCTTGGATGAGTGCAGATATGCTTTGGGGGAGGATTTTCCATCGTAGGTATGTCAGTAGAACGTTTTTTGGGCTCGATGAATCCAGGTTGTGTGCCGCTTTCTTGGCCTCTTCGTCTGCTTTTTCGTTGCTGGTGATGCTCTTGTGGCCCGCTATCCATTGTACACATATGTCGTTCCTGTCGAGGTTGTGTTTCTTCTGGACTTCGGTGATGGTTTTGGTGAATTCGCGGATTAGGTATCATCCCGGTTTGGTGTATGGGAGTTCGCCAGATTTGATTGCAGCTTGGTTATCTGTGAAAATTGTTACTGGCTTCGCAACTTCTTGTTGGGAAAAGAGGAGCTCAGCTGCTAATAGTAGTCCGACCGCTTCTGCTTCGAATACCGTGTGTTCGTTTATTGGGCCTAGGTGGAATCTCAGGTATTGGTACTGGTTTGTGCCTATGTTGATTACTGCCACTGCGCTGATGTTTCCTTCTGTTCCAGAGCTGTCGCTGTATACTTTAGTACCTTCTGTTACCTAGTGCAAACCTTGGCTCAGTCATGCACCATACAAGCCCTGGAAGCCAAAGGATGAAGCAAAGTCTCAGAAGAATAATCCCAAAAGCTCTATAAAAAGTCTTGAAAGCAAATCACAGTCAAATCTCACTCTTCATGACTGGTTAATGGTGTTTGCATTCATTGACACCCATCCAGACATGTCACAGAATGCAATTGTTAATCACTTCAGCACTTGACGCAATGGTGCTCTTATTTTCACACAGTCAACACTGTCTCGAAAGCTTCAGGATTGCAAAAAGTTAGAAGCCCATGTTGATCAATTTCTAAATGTGCTCTTCTCAAAGCAGCCCCATAATGTAACCTGCCCTGATGTTGATTAAGCATTGTTTCTCTGGATTAAGCATATGGAAGAAAAGAAGGAAATGGTGACTAGCCCTATGCTTGTCACAAAGTGTGCCAAATTTGAGGAGGGCTTTAATGTTCCTGATGAAGAATGCCTGAAAGGTGATTGATGGCTTGATAGCTTCAAAAGGGCATATGGGATCTGAGAAACTCACTGGCATGATGAAGCTGCATTAGCTGATATGGGTGTAGTCATGGCAGAGCAGTCTTGCCTTCAGGTTGTCTTGGCTAAATATCACCCAAGGGACCAATGGAATTATGATGAGACAGGCCTGGTTCCTGGGTAAGATTTCTTGAATTTTACTATAGATATTATTAATTCACTGGTCTCATACAGTGCAAGACCTGATGGGGGACTTTCCACTGAGCAGATGAGTGGCAAGAAGCAGGACAAGTTCTGTATCACCATGGGACTTGCATGTAATGCAGATGGTAGTGAAAAATTACCCATTTTTTTTGTGGGGAAGTATGCTAGCCCCATTGCTTCAAAAATGCATCACCACAGTCCCTCAGTCTTTATTATTGTAACAATAAAAGTGCATGGATGACATCTGTTATTTTCAAAGAGCAAGTAGGAATTTATTGATTCTATGGGTTTATAGCTTATGTAGTATACACAGATGGCTTCAAAACTTTGACCTTCAGATGTGCCAGCAAAACTGACACATTTGCCTCCCTCTTGACAATTTCTCTGGATATTATGTCAACTACCAACCTCATAACATCCATCTCAAATACTTTGCACCCAATCTAATAGCCTATGTCCAACCCTGTGATGCTGGAATTATCCATACTACAAAGGCACTGTACTAGAGTGCATTCTGCATTCAGGCAATAGAAATTGATGATGCAGGCCACTTGGATATCTATAAGATCAATCTGCATGAAGCCATGCTGTTGATGGTCAAAGCTTGGAACAAGGTGAAAGCTTCAACTGTCATCAACTGTTGGAAACATACTAGAATCCAACCTGACACTATGGCAACATCCTCTGCCACAACTTTATTGGCAGCCAATGTCCCCCTACCTACTCCAGAGACCTCAAACCTACTACAAAACCCTACTGCATGGATCCACATTTCTTGTTAAGGTGGAAAAGGCTCTTTTAGACACTGTAGAACATCTCAAAAAACATAGACAAATCATAGGAAAGGCACTCATACTCAAAGAAATGTTGAATCCAATTGAAGAGAGTGAGATTGGCGGATTGGCCTACAAATTTGCTGGTGGAGATGTGGAGATAGTTGCCCTAGTGAATACAGAGCTGGCAATCAAGCAGGGTAAGGTGGTGGAACTTGATGACAAGGTTGAGGAGGAAGATGACAAACTGGAGATGAAGTTGAGTGAAGTCATTGGTTTGTGCAAGCAGATGGAACAGGTTTCTCTCAGGTACAGGACATCACTGGACCTTCCTTGGGGTATTTGAAAGCTTCAGATTGAGCTGAGACATGCAGAAATGGCAGGGTTGTGGCAGTCAATAATGGAGCAGTACTTCACAAAGGCAGCATAGTAGTAGTCACATGTCACCATGACATTCATGTCACACCATCTGACTTGCATATCTCTCATAATGCATGGCAAATAGCTACTGCCCGACATTATACACTATGAGAAGTTCTACTGTAGTATATAATACAAACTCAGCTGTCTGAGTTCAAATAGAGTCTTTACCTTTTACATCTGTATGCTTGCCAGCACTACACCAAGTGAGTACCTTCAGTTTCCATACCTCTGTGGTATGCTCTGCTTGTCATATGCTGTTTCATCTCCAGTCAACTCCAGTCAACTCCAGACCATCTCCAGTGCAATCTCCTCAGATGTGCATCATCTGACTTCCAGACCATATGACCTTATCTTATTTAGTATAGATTTGCTTATATAACCAAACTGTGCACAGCTCTGGTATTTATTTACTTGTTCCTCTGTCTTATTCATCACTTTAGTCATTGAATGTTCTGTATTATCAATCCATAGTTATTCTTATGCATCTTTACAGTATAAATATTCTATAGAGTACTGTGTTGTACTTTAGTCAGAATATCAACTAGAACTCCTCTGAGCTTCTAATCCACTCACCTAGAACACCTCCAAACTTCTGACCTCCTTAACTTCTAAACCCCTTGTCATCTTCTTACCTTCTAACTCCTAACTCCTGAACTCCACTTTTAAGGGTCCTGAACCTACATGAGGGCACAACACATAAGTCCTGTGCCAAGACCCACCCCTCTGCATCTCCACATCTCATCCTCTAACCCCTAATCAGGAGCCAAAAGGACCTGTTCTGATAGTATATTCTGACTTCTTCTTGTGTTTAGGTTTGACATATCCCATCACCCAAGTTTGACATCTGGACATTCCACACTGGGCCCATCCCAATGCAAAGTCCTTCTGTCCACATTTGATAGCCATTGTACTGCTCCAGGCAACTCCTATGCCATCCTCACCACACATCCTATGTCCTTGGCCTCCACACACTTTGTGCATCTGACTACTATATCTCCAAGTTCATGTAACTCTGAAGCCTAGCAGTCACTCCAGACAAAGTCCTTTGACTCCACCAACTCCACCCACTCCATCATATGTCCCTTCTAGTTCCGATGTTAGTGAGTGTTCTTGATCCTCAAACTGCACTCCACTTGGTCTTAAACCCCTTACACAATTGGCAAAAGCTCCCATCTCCAACACTCCCAATCACCATTCTCCTCCACACTATCTCTAGACAATTCCTTGCAATCTCCTGCAAACTCCATCCTGAAGTTGTATGATGAGCAATCAATCTCATCTGACAAACACCCTGACACATCTCCAGACACCCCTGATGCTCCTTCTCCTCCTATCCTTGGTCCTGATGGTCAACTCCATTCTAATGAATGTCTTCACTACATCCATCTCAAGCTATGCATGTTCTGCAGCTCTGCAGGACACTCTGTCACCTTCTGCCCTCACTCTGACTCCCATGCCTCTCATATGATGTTCCACTCAACCAACTCCTCAGTGTCATTGTCCTCTACCAACTCCACCAACTCCTCTACTCACTCCATAACCTTCTCCACCAACTCCACTACCTTCACCAACTCCTCCACTAACTTGAATGATTCCTCCTCCTCTGACTTCTCCAACTCCTCATAAACACTCTCATTTCTTTGTGTAGATCACTGTTTTTCATTCGGCCTATGTACTATACTTGTCCTTTGTTAATCTAGCTCCTACTATGCCTCCACTCATTCCTCTGATAACTCTACAAACTCTTATGGCAACTCCCCCTGCTCCTCCTCTCCTACCTTGCCCATCTCCTCATCAGATCCCTTATCCTGCTCCAACTCCTGCTCCAACACATTCTTCTCCTCCTCTGATTCATATGTACACCTCCTCCACCTTCAACTTCACAAGCTCTGCAAGTTGTGCATTTTGCTGTACCATCGGCCTTGTCTGTGTCTCCATCTCCTTCTAGAGTTTGTAGATTGCCTGTATGATGCCCTTCAGTGCCTGCATAACCCCCAACTCAACCCTCTGCTTCTTGATGGGTCCCTCCTCCATGTCCTCAGCACTCCACTTTCTCTGCTTCTCCTTCAGCTTCTCTTCTCCCAGATGCTCACACTTGGCCCTCATGCTTTGACACTTACACTGCAGGCAATTCACCATGGGGAGCAGTAGCTTTTTTGGATTGAATGTGGTCACATGTCATAATACAACCCAAGGATGACCAAAGCACTAATGCATTCCAAGAACCAAATTACCCTTACAAAAAGACCAGCCACACTGTTAAACTATGTACAAGGATCTTTACAAGATTGAATAACAAGTATAGATTTATAACAAGCTCTAAGCATTGTTCGTTGAAGTCAAAAGTTGGTCAAGTACTTCTATTTAGCACAAATGATGGTCAAAACTCAAGTTTGAAGCAGTAGTCACCTCAGCTCATGTACCCTAATGAATACTGATTCCAGCAGGCCATAAGATAGTCACCTGATCACTTTGAACTCAATAAGTGGTAAAGCTATGTGCAGTATGTATCACTTATCCTAGTTTTTAAAATTGTGCCACTATGCTCAGAGCACTTTTGCAACATAATCTTGAGACTTGTCCACCAAATGCTTTCTACATGATTCTTAAGTTTGATGTACTGATGTGTGTGAATTTTATATTTTATACTGTCTTCATTTCATAGTAAAATGCCCTGCTCACCTTTGATCATCATGCTTTGTGATCATTTTGCAAATGCACACCCTCACTGGCACTCACATGATCAGTGCACTGCTATCTTTGCTGTCTCTCACACATCCACTGCATGCTGACAGTGTTTCACCAATCAAGTGCATCCATATCAGCAACAATACAGGTGCTGCACTGAGTCAAGCACACTGAATAACTATGGTTCTACAAATGATACTACTCCTCTACTGGTGCCATGTCCTTCCTGACCACATTGCTGCATGACATCCATTCATGTGGTACATGACATTCAATCAAATGAACAAAGGTCCTTTCAGCCCCTCCTTGTATAAAAGTCTATTGACTGGATTCTCTCTTTCACCAGACCCATGACAATCTAACATTGTCCTCTCTCCAATCACTGCAGAAATGGCACATTTTGTCCAACCCATTGAAGTGACTAGTTATTTGGGGATTAACATTCTCAAATCATGAGTGACTTTATTCACTCCTACTGATGTCCTCAAAGTACCAATCCTCTGTTTGCACTTACAAACACTACTGTGTCTCACTGCTGGGGCACAATGGATGCAACTTTTCGCATAATTGATCCTGCCAAAGTCTTGCTGATTGCCTCTGAAATCCCTGCCACTGTCCATGGATGCATTGAACATTGTTTGCAAGATCCAGTGACCAGTGCAGAATGTCATGGTTTCCTACAGTCACTTCATGTTAAAAGCTGAGGATTGAGGAAGTGGACTAGCCACTGGTTGGGTTGACTCAAGGGGCTTCTTGGAGCTAGGACTGATGTCCACAGTGAGTAACCAAGGTATATTAACAGAGGAATAATGAGGTACAGACCTGATGTCCACAGTGAGTAACCAAGGAGAGAATCACAGTGGACAACAGGCTCTATGTGCGCTTCATGTAAATACTGGTAAACAGATCAGCCACAATGCTGAATAAGTGTAAGGGCAGGGGCTCTGCAACTGCACAGAGCAATGAACAACTCAGAATGAGCTGGGGAAAGTTGGATATAGGCATAATGAAGGTGGGGAATCAAATAGTGACAACTAGGAAGTGAAATAAGAAGCAGTAAGCCATCAATGAACAATATGAGTGCGAAATCACCAAATATAACACTTTGAATGTTTGATTGGCATTAGCAAGACAAAGTAGTACATCATTTCACCCTCAAGCAACATGTAGAAGACATCATCATGTCCAAGGCTCTAACATTGATGGACCTCCCTGACCTGACAATTGCATCTCATTGTCTCCCTAACCACAAAAAATCAAAAGATACCAACAACACTACTGCCTCTACTACCATTCTGTGTGAAACAAGCACTGAAATTTCAGCAGGTTTGTAAAACTTCCAGATATAGTGTGCCCACCCTTACATGCTCTAGATATATCTGCTGCACAGAATCAAATCTCCCAGCTCCTCGAATCTCAATAATGTACTCTTGATGTCCTTCACAAGAAATTACCACTAGTATCTTCTGATTTCATCTATGAAAAAGATCCAGAAACACATCTCAACAATCTTCCTCCACTTTCATGGCAGCATTCCTCTTTATTCATAACCCATTATCAACTTGCAGCGGGACTCTTGGCCCAAGTGAATGCCACCCAACAGAATGGAAATGTCAATGAATCAATTCACATGTTTTACTGGTCATTTGTTTCAGATATCAAGGCTCACATTGCACACATGGATGGAATTATGTGTGCTCAATGGGAGATGAAGAAGTATGTGAAGGGATTTGGCTTGTAGGGCAGTTATGTCATGAACTCCTTCATTGTCAATATATGTATGTCTGTTTCATCATGAAGGTGCATAGATAGAAATATAAATATGAATTCTACAGAACCACATTTCAGTCTAATCAAACGTCTTTGATTTGCATCCCCAACTCTGTTAGCAAGTCTCACCACAGTGGTTATCCTCAGTGCATTCAGGAACCTTTCAAGATCAGGGTCAAATTTCTTGCTCACTGCACTAAAAATCATTGTTTCAACTCTTTGCACCACAGTTGTCAAATCATTCAGTGCTCAGTACCAGACTATGGTACAGTTGGCCCTTTTTTGCAGATATTTAGTACTCATCTAGAACCAGAGCTTGTCAGATATGCTTGTTATACCAAGTGGTTCCATCTGTATCCACTGGCCACCATGGCAGATGGTGGAATCTCATATCCAACTCATTGTACATTTCATGAAACACCCCACAGTCAAAGCTGCAACACTCCTTTGCTGCATCCAAAGAGAGCCAGCTCTGAATCTCAGAGCAAGTCTACTAGACAGGCCCATGTTTCATCACAGTGCTTGCCCATCTGGACATTTGAATATCAAACAATGGTGTCCTGGTTAGGGCATTTACTCTCACAACCAGGTATTGAAAAAGCCATGTAGGAAATGAAAAGTACCAAGCCTGTGCATGCCACCTCATCATATCTCAAGATGCTCCAAAATCTTTGGGATAGGAAGCAGTTTTCAAATATCAATGATGTTTGGGATGCTCAAGTATTCAAAGATTTCAAGAGGCCTGATGGACAACCCTTCTTACGTGGATGCCCTGGAGAGATGCGACTTGCTTTCAGCTTATTCATTGACTGGATGGAAACAAACAGACTGGCAAAAAAATCACTGTTGGTGCTGTCTACATGATATGTATGAATCTTTCTTGGCCCATTGGAACCAAAATTCAATCACATCAACCATTTACTCCAGTGTTTGCTTCTCCAAAACTGCCAAGTACTCACTGGGCCAATGGGTTCATTGCACCATCATTACACTGATCTGTGATACCCAAGCCCTAAAGAAGACACTGGGACTGACTGCAATCACTTCCTGAGAGGGGTTCTGTTCCTTCTGCTATCTGTTGCTATTGAAAATCATAAATTTTGATGTGGAAACATGAACAAGGCAAACATGGAAGCAACACCTGCAGGCAGCTTTGTCTTGGTGTAATGCAGTCTCAGAAGCAGTCCATGACAATATATTTGAAACTACAGGTGTCCACTGGTCAGAATCACTTCACCTTTCCTATTTCAATCCAACAAGATATGCAGTGGTAGATGCAATGCATAACCTGTTCCTAAACAATCTTCAGCACCATTGCCATGAAATCTGGGGAATAGATGTGGGGAAGAAGTTGCAGCCAAAGGTTGCACCACATGGATCAGACAGACAACTATCTGAACTACAGAAGGGTATCATAGCTCTCAGAGCTCAGAAACTTTCAGTGCTTATTGAGATATGCTTTGGTTATGTTGTGGCTCTTGCCCCTCTCCAATAACATTTAGCTACCTGGGCATCCAACAAAGAAGGATTATGCCATGGCCTTGATAAGATGGGTTAGCTTGTTCCTCTGCTCCCTGCTATATAGTATACACCTGACTATCCTTTATAGGTAGAATCCAACCCCAATGCCAAGATTTGTGTACCAGATACATATCCAGGCCTCACCACTGACTTGTCAATGGCTTGGAATGACAATTCTACAAAAGAGACCATCCTCAGTGAAGCAGAACTGAGGGAGGTTCATTCTGACATTGCACAGATGACACTTCCAAGCTGGTTGGCCTGTGTTCCTCACAATTTAGGAAGTTCTAGACATGGAAAGTTGACAGCAGACCAATGGCAGACTGTGTGCTGTGTGCATCTTGTCATCATACTATGTCATTTGTGGGGTTCACTTGGCACATCTCACCAACAAGAGATGTTGGATAATTTTCTGTTGCTGGTCATTGCAGTTCATTGGGGTACAATGCACTCAGTCTCTAATAACCACATTGCAACTGTCCATGCATCTTTGGTGGTGTATCTGGCTGGTCTGGTCAAGCTGTATGGAGAAAATGTGCTAATACCCAGTGATCATCTATCCCTTCATCTTCCTGAATGTCTTTGCTCATTTGGACCCATCCACTCCTGGTGGGCATTTCCATTTGAATGGTATAACAGTATCCTATGGGAAAAAAATACAAATAATAAACTGCATATGTTTTCCTTGTGAATGATCATCCTGTTTTGACAGCAATATACAGGCCAGCTTGAAGGAATGTTCATGCGAACATTCTGTACTTTTGGGAACTTGAAAGCTCTACTGCTGCAAGAAGCACCTCATTTACCTCAGGTCATAGTCAACATGCACTCCTTGATTCTGTTGCATTTCCCAGATGTGGTGCAAAGTTCTCTCAGAAAGCCAATCTCTGGGCCAGAGAGAAGTGTTGAAATGGACTCCCCAGAGCTACTAGCCCTGGAAGTATACAAGGCTCTGGTTGATCGCATAAATGCTGATTCTGCGCCACTCTGCTTCTGTCATTATGACTCCTCAGCAGCAAACTGTATTCCACTGGACCCATATGCTCTTACTTTAAAATGAATCACCAAAGATGTGTTAAGAGCTGAGGATTGAGGAAGTGGACTAGCCACTTGTTGGGTCGACTCAAGGGGCTTCTGGGAGGTAGGACTGATGTCCACAGTGAGTAACCAAGGTATATTAACAGAGGAATAATGAGATACAGACCTGATGTCCACAGTAAGTAACCAAGGAGGGAACCACAGTGGACAACAGGCTCTATGTGCACTTCATGTAAATACTGGTAAACAAATCAGCCACAATGCTGAATAATCATAAGGGCAGGGGCTCTGCAACTGCACAGAGCAATGAACAACTCAGAATGAGCTAGGGAAAGTTGGGTATAAGCATAATGAAGATGGGGAATCGAATGGTGACAACTAGGAAGGAAAATAAGAAGCAGTAAGCCATCAATGAACAATATGTGTGCGAAATCACCAAATCTAACATCTGTGGCTGATTCTACATGCATGCCCAGCAACAACTCTACCTCTAGATTTGTCCCTCTGGCATTGCAGGCTTGCTTACCATCATATTGCTGGAGTCAAGGCCCTTCATGAGCACAATCTTGTGACTGGGATCAAGCTGGATGTCAAGGGATCGCCTGATCCGATCTGTGAGCCATGCCTGGCTGGCAAGATGCATGCAAACCCCTTTCCTGCCTCTGAGTGGCATGCTTCTCATCCTCTTCAGCTTGTGCATAGCGATGTGCATGAAGTACCCTACAGGACATTCTCTGGCTATTGCTATTGGGTCACATTCATCGATGATTACTCCAGATATCGCTTTGTTCTGCCTATTCGAGCCAAATCTGATGTTTTCAGTGCATTCAAGCAGTTCAAGGCATATGCAGAGACCCAGACAGAGCACAAACTCAAGATCCTAAGGGACGACAAGGGAGGGGAGTATATGAGCAATGCAATGCTCAAGTTCATCACCCAGTGTGGCATACAGTGCCAGCATACTGTGCGCAATTGCCCTCAGCAGAATGGCCTGGCTGAGCGAATCTCTGCCATGTTGGCCAAGTCTGGTCTGGCAATGTCCTTTTCGGGTGAGGCCCTTGCTTCTGTTGTCCATGTTTGGAACAGGTGTCCTACTTCTGCTGTCAATCAGGCAACGCCCTATGAGCTATGGCATGGGCACAAACCAGATGTCTCCCATCTCTGGGTCTGGGGATGCACTGCCTATGTGCATATACAGAAGGATAAGTGCCATTCCCTTGCTCCTCATTATGAGAAATGCGTCTTCATTGGCTATCCTGATGGTTACAAGGGCTGCAAGTTCTACAATCCACTCACCAGGCACACCACCATTTCTGAGCGTGCTGATTTCGATGAGCGCTGCTTCATTTCTGGTTCCAAGCCTCCTGGCATCCCTCCGGTCTTGCTTTCCATGCCTGCGCCCTATCATCCACCCTTGCTCTCTGTGGACTCGGATGATCCTGTGCCTCCTCAGTTGCCAGCTCCTGGGCGGAAGGTCAAATTATTGCCTGATGAGCCTGCACCCAAGGACCCTCTCCCTGATCATAATCCTCCACATCCTGCGGCTGTGATGGATCCTGAGCGCACTCCACCTCCTTCTCCACCTCCTCAAGCACCAGTCACACCCATTGGCATAGGTGCTCGTCTCCCTGCTAGGCAAAGAAATCCTCCCAGAGCCTGGTGGAAGCTCAGTCCTGCTCAGTTAATTGATGATCCTGATGATGAAGATGAGGATGCTGATCTCGCTCTCGCCCTCAGTGATGGCACTCCATTTCCTCGCTCTTATCCTGAGGCCATGAAGCTCCCTGATGCAGACAACTGGAGATAGGCTGCTCTTGATGAGATTACTGCACAGATGGCCAATGGCACATGGGATCTTGTTCCTAGACCAAAGGATCGTCCTGTGATTGGATCTAAGTGGGTATTCACTAAAAAGTTCCATGCTGATGGCTCCTTTGAGCGCTATAAGGCTTGCCTCGTCGCACAGGGATTCAATCAGCATCCTGGATTTGAATATCTCGAGGTCTTTGCCCCCACTGTTCGCCTTCCCACTCTGCGCATCATTCTTGCCATGGCTGCGATCCATGATCTCCATCTGTGGTCTGTCAACATCTCCTATGTATATCTCAATGGCGAAATCGACTGTGATGTCTACATGGAGCAGCCAACTGGATTTGCTGAGGGAGATCCCAAGGACATTGTCTGCAAGCTGAAGAAAGTGGTCTATGGCACCAAACAGGCTGGAAATCGCTGGAATTGCAAAATGTGCGCTGTCTTGGAGTCCCTTGGCTATAAGCAGATCTATTCTGATGCTGCAGCTTATGTGTATGCGAAAGGTGATGTTCACACCATCCTCCCTGTCTTTGTGGACGACATGACCTTTGCCTCCAAGTAGGATGTGCTTGTTCAGTTGGGCAAACACTTCAAAATCCGTGATCTTGGTCCTACCAGGGAGATCCTTGGCATCAAGATCAACAGGGATCGCTCCAAATGCTCCTTGACCCTCTCTCAGCGTCAGTACTGTGTCAACATGCTTAGTCGCTTCAATATGGCTGATTGCAAGCCTGTCACTACCCTCATGGATCCTGGTGCCACTCTTTCGAAGGAGCAAGCCCCACGGACTCCTGAGGAGCGCAATTTCATGCGATCTATTGACTATGGTGGCACAGTTGGTTCTCTCCAGTATCTCTCTTGCACAACTCGCCCAGATATTGCATACACAGTTGGTCGACTTGCATCCTTTCTCACAGATCCTGGTGTCGCCCACTGGAATGCAGTCAAGCATCTCTTCCGCTACATCAAGGGCACTATGGACTATGCTATCACCTATGCCCCTGATCCTTCGACCACAGAACCATTCACAACATACTCTGATGCGAACCATAATGGCAAAGAATCCGGCCACTCAATAGGCGCATATCTGGTGAAGATTGTTACTGGTGCTGTGTCCTGGATGTCGAAGCACCAATCAATTGTCGCTCTCTCTACCACTGAGGCTGAGTATGTGGCTGCATGCGAAGCTGGCAAGGAGATTGTCTCGCTTCAACAGCTTTTCAGGGAGTTGGGCTTCACAGTCCCTGTTCCTTCTGTGCTCCATATTGACAACCAGTCCGCTATTCAAGTGGCGAAGCATCCGGAGCACCATGGTCGCATGAAGCACTTGGACTTGCATTGGTTCTGACTGAGAGACACTGTGGAGAAGGGTTTGATCTCGCCTACATTTGTTCCCACTGAGGAGATGCCTGCTGATCTGTTGACCAAGCCTTTGGCCCGGCCCAAAGTGTTGCAATACTGTGTGATGATGGGATTATCTGGATCAGGGGGGAGTTGATTGATTGCAGAGTTGCACAATCAGGGGGGAGTGTTATATTTGGTGATTTCGCACTCATATTGTTCATTGATGGCTTACTGCTTCTTATTTCGCTTCCTAGTTGTCACCATTCGATTCCCCATCTTCATTATGCCTATACCCAACTTTCCCCAGCTCATTCTGAGTTGTTCATCGCTCTGTGCAGTTGCAGAGCCCCTGCCCTTACGCTTATTCAGCATTGTGGCTGATCTGTTTACCAGT
>JBBPTV010000799.1:0-15093 GCA_038094275.1 Tubosaeta brunneosetosa | reverse complement strand
ATGATAGAAATCTGATGGCGGATGGTCAGGGAGACGTGCCAAAGTTGTACACGTGTACACTCACCACGACTCCAGCTGATTTGCCCGCCGTCCACTCCGTTTTCCAGTTCATTACACATTTGGTGGAAACATGCGACTGCGTCCGCTACATGGCCAGTTATTTCGAGATGCTCGCATACGACTTGGTAGATTGCGGGCCTTGGGGGCACAAACTACCGACCACATAAACGTCAAGTACGCTACGGAGTGTGACAAAAAATGCTCACACCGGCTGCGGATGCCAAGGCATCTTTCCACGTCCCAGTGGTCAGTTTCGATCTTGCCCACTCTCTCAACAGTGATGCCATATGATCTGGCATATTATTGTGAGCGGCTCCGCTCCTGTCGTTACTAATGCTTTCGGGCGTAGAAAGACAACGTTGAATGATGTCTATAATGGAATTCCTATTTTGTGCTGCAAGAACACGAAAACAGTGACTCACCAGAAAGCAATGTCTTCATAGACTCAGTTGTATCGGTTTCTTGATCCACCAAGTGTAATACAGACTGGCCAGCTTCTTTGATGTGACCCGCTGAAACGAGTGCTTCACACAACCGTTGTTGAATCGTGACTTCAAGATGATCGAATTTCCACCCCGAGATCTGTGAAAAGTCGAAATCGGTTTTGCATTCCGAAGTGGTGGGGGTTATACCAGTATGACTGTCGTTGATGCTTGACAGGCGCGGCTGCCTAGTTTAATTTGCGCGTGTTTGAATGACTGTATCGCCCGTTCGTAGTCGCTGCCTTCCATATGGAAGTCCCCAAGAAGAAGGTACATATACGCCTATTGGAAGCATCAGCGGCACACTACTAACTATAAGTCGTTATTCACGCGCCTGGACTACGTAGAGCGTTGGGTCTAAGCTGACAGTAATGTTCATGAGATCGTCTATTCGCGATATCGCATCCTCATGCTCTCCGGCTATGAACAAGATGACGCCCTGCCATGAACGTGAGGCTAAGTAAAATTTAAACGCCATTGTAGTGAATACGCGCCTTGATAAGAAGGAGAAGAGGTGCATGGTCTGAGTGCAAGTGGAAAGCAATGTCGCACACCCGACATGCATTGCGGATTTCTCCCGCCCCGACAAGGACCACACATTTTGCAATGTAACCGATGAGGGACGATTGAATTTTTATGGACTTGGCTTTATTAGCATCCACGCATGTGTAATCAGAGTGACAGGTACCTCTTCTGCATCGATGAGTGCTGTATCCCATTTCTTCAGGCGTGCACGGACGAGAGCTCGACTAGCGAGTATATGATGGACCGTATCCATGGACTTCGGGATTGCTGCAGTCAACAAACCTTCGGCTTCCGTGAGTTGATCGTGTTTCCATGCATTGAGCGTAGCGCTGTCGATACGAATTTCGGGTTCCTGGTACGTGAGAGCAAATTAGAGATTTATCCACGTGAGAAAAAAAGACGTGCTTTGATAACAGGTAAGCCTCTGATGACAATCTTCCCGTCCTGCCCCGGAATTGCAAGAAGCTGGTCATCTGGAGAGAAGGCAATCGAACGACCTGAACCGTTGTTTTGGATGAGGCCTAGTTGAGCGTGTGATGAGGTGTCCCAGAGCGTGACTGTGTCGCCTGTAGAGTAGGCAATGAATCTCCCATGTTGGGGGAGGGCAATGCATGAGGAGTCGTTGGTGCCGGGGACCGGCCACTCTGAGATGAATGACCCAGTGTATGCGTCGATTTTCTTGATCTTTTTGTCTCTGGTTATAACAAAGATGTGGTTGTTGTACCAGAGGAGAGGACGCCAAGGTCTTAGTTCCACTTTGACGTCGACTAGTAAGGACCCGTTGTTGCTGTCCCAAACTCGAATGGATTCATTGGTGGCTGTCGCGATTCGGTCACCTTGAGAAGAGTATTGGGCTGCTGCGACTATTGGTCCACGGTGGTCAAGCGTTTGCGCTTTCTTGCGTGCTGTAATATCCCAAATGGTCGCCGTGTCGTTTTTTCCGTCGGCAGAGACAAGTTTCGTAGAGTCCGGGGAGAAATCAGCATCGTAGATTGTCCATCCACCGATCTTGATTGCAAGAACTTGTTCATGGCTGGTCATGTCCAAAACAAATAGTTCGCCATGGAGTGATCCTGCCGCGATGTACCTGCCGTCCTTGGAGACAGCGACACATAAGATCCACTGCTTTTTAATCGGAATCGTCGCCACTGGGTGGCGGTCCTTTACTCGCCACACACGGACTCCTCCATCCCCACCACTGACGAGATATTCGCCGTTAGCTGTAAATGTCACTGCCCTCACCTCGCCACCAGCGTCGACCTCGATGAGCCGGGAATCTTGGCCGATGATCAGAATTGATGCAATTCAATTTCTCTAGCACGCACCATCAGTCCCTAGCGACATGGACATTGGAGGGTAATTGAAGGAGAAATTATGAGACTACCTTAAATTGGGTTCATCTCGGTTTCGGTGACCATTTTAGATACCGGGAACCTCCTCAACCGTTGGTTCCTGGCGCGTTCGTGCCTCTCCCAGGATGTCAGCTCTGGGACTGCACAAGCCCCGCGGAATTCAACCATCCTATGACTGAGCTGTGAGTCAAGATGTTGCCAGTCAGCGGCCGTTTCATAAAATCACGCTAATCCGGTGTATGCACCTCTACTTTCTGTGGCGACTCGCTTGTAATTGTCCACGTTCAATCTATTGGGGAAGTCGTGGGTGGGATTGGGGGGGCGTGCGAACTTTGTTGTGCCTATCGGCGGCATTCTTGGAACGGCTCAAGTGACACAGCACCATCGGACTGCACGTGCGTGATGCTCTTCCAGCTCGCATTCGTCCACCCACTCAGCGTGTGTGTGAATGCCTGCTCGCATTTGAGTCATAATGCTATGTTCAAGGCACCCCAGCATCCTTCCTACCTTGGAGGTCGACCAGTGTTGCACCCGTGACTGCTTCGACCGGCAATCTCTTAGTCTGACCGTGAGTGTATCTCCGCTATCGTATCTCCCACTCTGTATCCACGACACACGGTCTGGCATTGATTCGAGAAAGCAGCTCTCACCATCGTATATCCATGTCCCTCTAGTCCCCGAAACGAAATGTGACCTTTTCAGGAGGATGTTGATAATGTTCGTGGTCGAAGGACAACACCACATTCGACATAGTTCCGCTGCTTTCATTGACCTCTAAACCACTAAGGATCGATGTTTCCAGGTGCGATTAAACACTAGACAAGTCTTTTATCATCCGAACGGGCTCGTTTTCCTCGCTCTCCTCGGATTTACTCTCTCAAGTTAGGCCACTAACTTAGCGTACACGCAAAAGAGTTGTCCAGGTGCCATGGCTTGACTGTTCGACAACGGGGTTCGAATGATCCCTTCAAAGTTCCAAGTTCCAAGAGGATGGACCACCGACGGATCGCGTTAGGACGCAGGCACAAGCTTCTGCAGACAGCTCGTCATAGACTATAGAGCAACGGTCAATGAAATGGCGGCGAGCTCCTCGTAAGAAGCCACTCTTGACATCGATTCAAGTTGGGAGGACTCATGGGAATCAAGGGTACGCTGAGTCTGCCTTTCGCTGACATGGTATCACCGTCATATACCCCTCTCGCTTTCAGTGTAAGTTATTTATTTCCGTGAAACATTTCAAACCTAGATCATCTTTGACATTAACTCCAGCGTGTCATCCATCATTTATTGGCATAATGACGCCATCGGTCCACATACTTCGCTGCTTTTGTGATTTCTGGGGTTCATCAATATTCCGCCTAGTAACTGACGGGACAAAAGCGTTCCGATTATTGATGGAGATCACGCAATAATTCGAAAGGACGGTGGGTGCACCCTGTGAAACTGCTGGTTCCCGCATTGCCGAAGAGCGGTCTTTGTCCATACATGATCAGGTTATGCAGAGCGTAGAAGGAGAATTACCTGATGTCGGATATTCCTCAAACAATACCCCAAAATGCAAGCACGTATTTAGTTTGCATCTCGGGGGCCACGGAGCTGCGTCATGATCATTACTTACCTAGGGAGCGTAACTCGCGCGGCTGTTTTGGGATGGGGTCACAGACCTAAGTCAGTTATAGAGGCATGGCGGGCCGCTTGGCAAGGCTCTCACATCACTATCCAATGTTAGTGGTATCTACCACATCTCTTTTCTGAACACTGAGTGTCAATGAAGCCACTAGCGTCAATGGCATAAACCCCCCCTGCGACCCAGGTTATTCGTCTCGGCAAAATTGGTATAGCAACGTCTGAACGTCTGGAATGTATACCTCTTCAGCGGGTTGTCCGGTGACAAGTCGAAAGTCGTTGCTCTTGACAAGGACGACAAGCCTGTCTGTTGGTTCGTTACCCCAGTCACATACGCGCAAGCGATCCTCATGGTTTCGCTGCACCGCTAACCATCCCCATTCTGTATCGCATGGGATGCTGAACTCGACAAGGTGTAGACAGTTCTTCGGACGAGCCCAGTCCCAACCCCAAGGCAAGTAGTTATCTCGCACTCATTATCGGTCCTGGGCAGTGGTTCGTGTTGAGTGACGCTTGACCTCGAAAAAGTGACCTTGTTTTTCGTGCTCGGATACTGTTGTGTGCGATGTGTTGTCTGTCAAGTAGGCTATCGAGCCGCCGAGTGACTGCGTGAGCAGGAATAGTACGGACACGCACTAGTGAGGATGTCGGCGGAGCAAGTCCGCGACCCCAGTCATAAGTTCCCTCTATAACATGATACCTCTAGACGCACGACTGCAGGGTGGGCATAAACACTTCCCGGAAGCAAGCTGACGGACCAAGTTTGGACACCACTTGTGTAGGCTAACACTTTCCAGAGCCTGCGGTTGAGAAATTTGAGATACTGTTGGCAGTCACACGTACTCACAGGGGGTCCGGCTGGGTGGGGACTTTGGGGAAGTGATGGTTTCGCGGATCTGAGCTTACGACAACCATACTCCCTTCAGACTGCAATCAAGCGCCGACTCGACTCCACGAGGTAGGTCCTATTCGGGTGGCAGGGATTACGTGCTTGCGTACAGACCACAACTTCCCGTCTACCCTCTTGGTTGCTTGCTGCCAGTACCTGACCATGTCGTCGATGGGCGGGGGGTACCAAGGTGATAAAAATGCTTAGATCATATAATGGCACTGATTGGTGGACAAGGGCCTTCCCAGTTCATCGAAGTTCAGACAGGGTCCGAGGTGTATGCAGTGGCATTTACACCGAACGGCCAGCATCTCATCAGTGGTTGTGGTTATGGTGTTGCAGTGTCGCAAGTGAGAGATGGCAAACCGGTGGCTACGATGCCCATTCAGGAACCATACAGCATCACATGTGTCGCTGTCTCCAAGGATGATAGATGGATTGCAGCGGGGTCAGCCAGCCAGGTGTTGATTTGGGATACCTCGACGTACAAACAAGTCCTTGCGCTCAAGAAGGGTATATGGCCCATCTGCGATGTCGATTTTTCGCGGAACCCGGCTAGCTGTCTTGTCTCCGCCGACGGGGGTAATGGTACAGCCACCGTTTGGGACGTTGCTACAGGTCACTCGGTGCGAACACTCTACCACAGCGGGTACCGGGTCGAAGCAGCCAAGTACTCTCCACAAGGTGACAGGATCGCAACAGCTGCTGAGGAGGAATCTGTCAGAGTCTGGGATAGCAGTAACGGCCGCTTGCTTGTCAGCGTCAAAGTGAGAGTCGACTCGTGGCGTAGTCTGCTTTGGCTCAATAACCATCTCTGCGTCAAAACCAAGGACAACGAAATTAAGCGAATCGATGCATCCACAGGCTTAACTATCTCCGGGTGGCCAGTTCCCGCTAGCGTCTCCGACTCATCCATTGCCCTGCCCCACCATGGGAAATTCTTGGCATACTCTTCGAGGGAGAACATCACCTTCTGGAGTACCACGACGCACTTCCAACTAGGTTTCATTCCACAGAGCCATGACAAGTGTTCAATCGCATTCTATCCAGACAGCGAGGATCTTGCAATTGCTGGAGGATATGGGAAAACAATCATAAAGAACTTATCTTTTATCACGGTATGTGTTGTAGATATTCTGTCTTTTATTTCTCACCTGTGAATTTCTCCTTTAGGATCTCGACGGTTGCAATATTGACGGCGCCGTGCTCGGTTCGCGGAAGATTGATCAGCTGATAAATGCAGAAGCACTAGACGCAGCATCATTTGATCCAAAGATTCGTGGTGAGGCTTTGAGCAGCGATTGCATCATGCTAGTATCTTGATTGACGTTGTCTCGCAGGACGGTCTCACCATTATGCCAGTCCCGAAACGAGACGCACAATTCGTGCAGCTATAGGGAATGTCATTCGTGATTCCCCGACAGTGCTCATCAATGTTATTTCCGGTAGTCTCTACGATAAATCAGAGCAAGCAGCTGCATTTGAATCGACGCCTATCTTCACAGAGCTCGTCACGTCCATGACCATACACATCGACCACGCTCACATTCAGCAGGCGGTTTCTAAATTCTACCGTTATGCCACGTTTTCACACACGTGGGAGGACCACGAACCCCTGTTCGACAAGGTCACCAAAATCTTGGTCTACGATCTCGAGGCATCTCCCACCCATGAGAAGCTTCAAAGGTTCTGCCGGATTGTACGAGAGGCGGGATTCACTTGGGCATGGAGTGATACCTGCTGTATCAACAAAGCAGATCATTTCGTGCTTCAGGAAGCACTGGTTAGCATGTTCAAATGGTATGAAGGCTCTGCTATGACGATCATCTTCCTTCGTGGTGTCTACCAGGGGGCGAAGCGTGGTGCAATGATGAGCAGCATTTGGAACTTGCGTGGGTGGACCCTGCAGGAATATCATGCCTCGAAGGTTGTTCAGTTCTATACTGAGGATTGGACACCATACTTGGCTCTCGGTATCCACAATCATAAGCAGTCACCCGAGATCATCTCAGAGATGGAAGATGCAACAGGTATCTCAGGACAAACCTTGATGGCACTTTGCCCTGGACTGAACGATATACGAGCGAAGCTGCATCTGGCCTCCACACGACAGACAACACGAGTCGAGGATGCAGCATATTCTTTACTTGGCATATTCTCTACTTCCCTGCCCGTCACATATGGTGAAGGTGACAAAGCACTTGGGCGGCTGTTATCACAGTTACTCACGAACTCCGGAGACACGAGCATCCTTGCATGGGCCGGAAGATCTGGCAGCTTCAACAGCTGCCTTCCAGAGAGTATTGCAGTGTTCAGCCAGTCACCCCTTACCCATATCCCACCACCCATTGTCGGTGCCAAAATGGAAACTTCGCTCAATTACACTTCGGCCGCATTTTTGTATGACCAGCTGAGTAAACTTTCTGTCCCGTCGTTCGCAGGGTGTCGAATGAGGCTTCCGTGCCTCACCTTCAAACTCGGGCGACTATCACTCCCTCGCGACTCGTCTCAACGTGTTTTTCGTGCGAGGACGAACGCGCTTGGGATTGTGGAAATCAGAACTGAGGAAGATCTATCTCGGGTGGAGTCGCCATACCTCGTTCACCCTTGGATTGACTTTCTCCTTGATCGACGACCCGTTGGGGGAATGGCAGATACTTTGGTTGAAGGGGATATACATCGTCATCCAACTGTGTCAAGCCAATTATCCCTCCCCGACACGTCCAATGCTTGCTTGAAAACACTAAAAGCGCACATCTTAGGTTGCCTTAGGGCTCCATCACTCTCACCTCCTTCCAATGCATCGGCTGGAGGACGATCTAACACGTCCTTCCTGGACGCCGCATCACTTTCCCCTCCTTCTACTGTTTCCCCGACGGAAAAGCGGACACGCGTCCTCCAATTCATCGCTCGACTGAGGCAACCATTTGGTGCGCTGTTACTCACGCAGACCCGCAAGAACATAGAAGAATACAGAAGGGTTGCCGCTGATAGTTTGATCACGGTCCGGGTCCGGGAGATCACTCCAACGATCTTGGAGAAACTGACACGCAATGTACGGACGTTGGACGTGCTCTGACACTTTACAAGATCCCCTCCCTTGACCCCATTAATTTGTGACTTCTTCGAAAATAGCAGCGTCAGCGGTGTAGGTTGCGTCGTCCAACTTGAATGAACGAGCCAGTCACTACACATGTCCAGAGACAATCTCGTCACTTTCAAACGTTTCTCAAACTTCCTTGGTGCCTAGATTCTCCGCGGCACGCACCCCTCACTGCCCGTCTTGCTCAGGGCCTTGCATTCCTACCGATCATATGCCCCCTTCTCACTTCCGATGCACATCCACCCATATATCTCCTGAGAGTGCTCGGTCGAACGATGATGCTGTTCTCCAGTAAAATAGACGACTCGAGGTATATGCGCACGTTGCACTCAAGTATTTACTTGCTTCATTCTAATTTGTAATCCACCCTAGCCAGTCCGACATCGGGAAAGCAAACAGTTGGTTTCGACACTCATTTAGCTTTTTGGATCATATTGCATTGCAGTCATCAACATGTATTCATGTATGCTACAGTACACACAATGTTAATAAAGCGGCAACATTATGATACGTCGTTATCGCATAGCGGGCATTGCGCTACTTTCGCCCGTCACGTCGTCGTCGCATGGTGGTCGGCGAGCCATTGCGCTGCCTTCGCCTGGCTCATCGTTGGCGCATGCCAGTAGTGGTGGTAGGCGAACCGTCGCGCCGCCCTCACACTCGTCACCGTCATCAACGGTGGACAAACCATTGTACCCCTTCGCCTCCCACGTCGTCGTCGCATGATGGTGGTGTACTGTTGCACAGCCCTCGCCCGCCTCGTCTCATAGCGGCGACAGCAGGCACTTACACCCCCTTGTCCCCACCGTCATGGAGTACTGGTGTGCCGCCCCCCTTGTCAACGCGGTGGTGACCTTGCCTTTGTCGTGCTCCCACACGCCATTGAATGGGCTGCCAAAGGCTGTTCGAGAACAGGTTCACCCATGCTCCAGAAGAGACTTGAAGTGAGCAATGCACCTGCGCATCAGCAGTTCTTCCGTAAGCATACTCGTAGTCATCAAGGGAAAAGGCACGACATACCACCTTATACCTTTGTCCCAGACTGAGCGACCACTGCTTAGATGAAACAACAAGGGTTCTTCTACCGCATGACTCCTCGTTCTGGACATGAATAATGAGGGGGGAACGCGCGACACACTCGAGGCGTACACAGACGAGCATCGGGACTGCGCAAGGCATAAAACACGAAAGTCATCTGGCCATACAGTGTGACAAGCACGTACATTCGTAACCCATTCAGCAACTGGCTTTCGTCTAACATGAGCAATGGACCACACATCAACTGCATGGCAACGGTGGGAGATCAGTGAAATATGCCATCGTCAAAAAACGCGCGACCAGGCTCGATCCCAACGGGCACAATGGTCCTGGTTGCACAGAGGGAGAGTGGAGCATAAGGTCACGACCTTAAATTGCTCACGAACCGCAGCTGGGTGGTATCTTGCCGAGCGACCTATCTTCGAACTCCGACCTGCTGAACCGACACGTGACGAGTGAAATTAGGGTAGATTTCGTAGCTACACTCACAGGCGCAGATTCGCCATACATAGATCCGTGGAGAGCAATCATCTTGAAGGCGTTTAATTCTCGAGGTCCGTATGGGCACTGTTAATTGGTGCAGTTTTCCACCTAAGCTAAATTGCCGTTCCTGCCGTAGGCACAGACTCAGATTCGCCATACATAGATCCATGGACAGAAACCGTCTTGAAGGCGTGCAATTTGGATTTAAGCCTCCAATTCCCGAGGTCCGTATGTAACGATGTCGCGTCCTGCGCAAGCTCAATCGACTGCTTATTCAGCGTAACGTTGTCTTTTTTGGAGAGACTGGAATGGGAAAGAGCTCAGCTATCAATCTCCTTCTTGATGGTACCTCCGCCCAGGTCTCCAACGACTCTCATCCATGCACACAAGTTAGTACTGGTTACGTGACGATTCTTAATGGTGCGAGGTACATCTTGTGGGACACCCGTGGCCTCGGCGAGGCCTCTGGCTTTTTTCGAAATATCTTCAAGTTGGAGGGAGGTCCCGAAAAAGAACTCCGCAAATTTCTTAAGGAAAGACATCAAAAACATGAAATAGACCTCCTTGTCTATTGCGTTCGCGGATCTAGGGCTATCAAGGCATCAGTCAAATACTACAACAAATTTTGTGTCATCACTCGTCTGCTGGCTGCCCCCGTAGTCATCCTTGTAACTGAACGGGAGAAAGAGAGTAACTCCATGGATGATTGGTGGCTTAGGAACTCCTCTCGTTTGGCAGAAATGAAGATGGAATTCGATGACCACGCCTGCATTACCACACTTCCAGGGGACAGTCGAACAGCTGAATCCAAGCAGAGCCTTGTTGATATGATCACCAAGGAACGTTCCTGGCAAGCACACCGTAGTGGATCTTATTTCGGTTCTCTGGTCCAGACATCTATCCCCCCTGTGGAGCCACACGGCGGATTAATGAGAAGCCCTGGGAATTCTATGCCCTCCTCCGCTATCGTTGAACCCCCGACTCCTTCCTGCGCGATCTCGGCGTCTATAGACTTTCCCCCCACTTCAGATCGTCCGGGGGTCGACTTCACATCACTTTCTTCCAGCGAAGGGACTTTTGGCGCTGGACAATCTCTGTACTCGTTGTATACCGGGTACGCGTTTCTGATGTATAACAACCTAACCTGCTCACGGAATACATGAAGGCCACACGGTAGTGTGACTTCAAACTCTGCAGTGAGCCTCTATCAGTGTATAGAAGAAAGCAAAGGTTTGTTTCTCAATTCCTTTCAGGACAACACACTCATGTCACGTTCTCACTGTAGATCACCTGATAGGTGGATTACCTTTGAGACGTTCAGCTGCTACCGTTGTGAGAAAGAAACATTATGCTACTCGATCTAGCGCGTTTGGAGATATCTGGGAGTGCGACCTGATCTCTGGAAAATCTTCTCGCACGGTAAGGCCAATTTCAGGGTGCGCGGGTCCATCCTATTCAAGATGACCAGGTCGCGGTGAAAGCGATGAAGTTGAGTATCAAGCCCCACGATTCCCTACGGTCTCGTGAGAAGGTAACATGAAAATCTTCTCTCTCATGCAGCTGTTATAGACCGTTCATTCCTTTCAGAAACTCAATAGGGAATTGAAAGTTTGGGGGAGGCTGCAACATAGAAACATCGTCCCACTCCTTGGAGTTGTATCTGACTTTGGGCCTTTGCCGAGCATAGTTACCCCGTGGTTTCGCAATGGGTCTCTATCGGCCTACCTCGAGCATCGTCAGATATCAGCGTGGAAGAAGCGGTTGTTGGTAGGTTCAGGCGTGATTTTAGGCCGTCATTTACTCAATACTTCACAGCTCGGAGATATTGCAGCTGGCCTAACTTATCGTATGTAGCATCTCCGTAACCCTGCTTGTTATAATGCAACCCTTACCATACTCCAAAGTCCACAGCCTCGACGTCATTCATGGTAACATTCATAGCGTAGGTCTCACCACACTCAAGTGGTTTTTAGGAAGAATGATCGGTTGTTCTGCCACAGGAAAATGTCCTAATTGATGACGAAGGGGGCGGCTGCCTTGCTGATTTCGGGCTTTCGCTCATCATAGGGATATCATATTTGACATCTCGCGTTGTTGGTGCCTTGCAGTTCGCGGATCCTGCACTGGTTCAGCAAGTGTCATCTGATCCATATGGCCTCATCTTTCCCACAAAGTACTCTGATGTTTACTCGTTCGGAGGACTTATACTGCATGTCTGTATAATCTATTTCTAAGCGACCCCTTGTCTAATTCGCCAACAAGGTCTTGTCCGGTAAGAAACCATACTCTGGGCTTTCTACCTTAGACATTTGGTGCAAGGTTTTGGAGGGGGAACGACCCAACATTCTGACGGACGACGTGCATATTACTCCTCACCAATCGCTGATGCAAAAGTGTTGGGATCAAGACGAGCATGAACGTCCAACAGCTGATGATCTCGTGTCAGCTTTCGCTCGTGGTGGGAAGTGATATCCAAGACATCATTGTTACATATAGTACAATCAAGCGCAGCTGGGGGGTGAACATTTGGACAACACCCGAGCGATGGTCTCGGTATATACAAGTTGTGATTATGGTGCGAGGAAACCAGAACGATAAAAAAATATTATTTGTCAATAGGCTGTCAGGGGACAAAGATAAAAAAAGCTTGTTGCGGGGCAGGGATAGTGATTTGGCACTCGACAAGAGGGTATAAAGCTTCACATGTGACAAGCCACTCCTCAAGAAGGCTCACAGAAGCACTTTATTTGCAAGTAGACTGCACACCGTCGTTTTTCTGTGTTGGTCAACAAGGGCCAGGGTAGGCAGCAGCACCAATGCGCGTGTCGTCGGCTGACAATTCAAGATGGGCAACCGTAATCTGTACTGGGACAACCAATGGCCCGACTCGACGTATGATTCACCCTGGTGTCTTCGTCATCAGCTTGGGCCACCTGGGGAAAAGAGATTTATACAATGACGCCATGCATTTCATTTGTGATAATGTGATGTATAGAAATATCACGACAACAGACTGACAACAGATGCACGGTGTGCGGGAATCCTCCGGGCCAAAGCGTTAGATAGACGGCTCGCGCAGAGTAGGGAAATGAACCCATCAAAGCACATCCACCGTCTGCACACCACATATCGGTTTGTTCAACATCGTCGGTGAGCTCCTCCACTCGGACCGTGATCAAGCTCTCAGCAGAAAAGGGTTACCCAAGTCGAGCAACGAATTGGAGGACGTGCGTCTGTTTTTCGCTTGATGACGGTGGAGGAGGGTGGGCAGCTTCGCATTCGGGGGAGCACGACCTGGACGACTTGTCGGTGCGCTATCAAAAGGACCGGGGACGGAGGGCAACTTGCTCAGTAAAGGCGACCTGTCATCTGTATTCTCCTCGGGGATAGTCTCCACGACATTCCCAACAGGCTGTCGGTCGAGGAGAAAGTTGATCCAGCAGTGGACGAGACGTAGAGTACCTAGCTGAGACGTCTTCCTCGGTTCTGATCTCGACAATCCCTAGCGCAGTCGTCTGCGCACGAAATACATGCCCCAACCCGATCCGCGAGATACGTGCCAGCTGTCCAAGTTTGAAGGAGAGACTCAGAAGTCTCATCCGGCGGCCTAAAAATAACGGCACAGGTGGCTCACCCACTTGCTCATACAGCCTCGTAGCCAATGTGGGATTAAGCAGATGCAATCCAGCCGTAATTGGTCTCATTCCAGCGAAAGAAATGGCAGCGGTATGTTGAACGTCAGAAGTTGGTTGAATACGGTGATACTAGCCGGAAGGCAGCCACTGAAGGTTCCAGACCTCCCCGTCCGCGTAAGGATGGCTGTCTCCCCAGAGCTCGTGAGAAGTTACGCCGAGAGTTGTGTTTTCATGCATCGAGTGCACCATTGTCTATGTAAGTTTCAGGATCCTGGCAGGTAAGAACACATTAGAAAGAAGGCACACTCTGATAGCCAAGAATGAAGTATGAAGATCTTCCTTCCCTGTTGCGCGATCGCAAGAAGCTGGTCATCTGGAGAGAAGGCGACCGAACGTCCTGGACTGCTGACTGGAGCGAGGCTAAGTTGAGCGCGAGTTGAGTCCCAGAATGTGACGCTGTGAGTCATAGAGTAGAAGGCTATGAATTTCCCATGATGCGGTAGGGAAATGCACAGATTGCCTATATACTCTAAGACGGTTGATCTGGTGAATAGATTTTCTTAATTCTGCCGTCCTCGGTTGTCACGAAGAGGTCCCAGTTGTTGAACCAAAGGAGAGCAGGAGTACGGGAGCTGAATGGAAGTTTGAATAGCATGAGTTCAACTCTCAGTCCTGCTAGATACATATACGATCACGAGCCTTCTCAAGCGTCTTGGTCTTGCGAGAAACTTAGTAGGGTTGTAACCATCACAAGCCTGTTACAAATGCTGGTGACGCTGTGAATACGGAATGCCATTCTGGAGTTTCGTGATGACGAGTAGCATCTCATGCTGTCGGAAGTTCCTAGGCAAGAAGCGTGGTTACTACCCTTGATCATGAACTTGATAAAGTCGTGAGGGAGTACCAACTGGCAAGCTGATGAAGTTCATATGATGATTGCGGCCTAGACTCTTGAGGAACAGAGTTGAACTGCCGGTCCCGAGTAGTGGTTCGTGTTCAGTAACGCTTAGCCTGGATAACTGAGTGACCTTGTTGAGTACTGTTGTGTACGATGTGTTGTCTTCCAGGTAGGCTACTGAGATCCAGAATCAGAGCGACTGCGTGAGCAGGAATAGTGGTGAGGATGTCGGTTGAGCAGTCCGCGACCGCAGTGGCATATGTAGTAATGATTAAGTTCCCTCTATGTCTGTCTGTTGGTTCGTCACCCCGGTTGAAGAGGCACCGCAAGCGATCCTCATGGTTTCGTTGCACCGCTAACCATCATCCCCATTCAGTATCGGATACTGAACTCGACAAGGTGCCGACAGTTCTGACGAGCCTAGCCCCAACCTGAGGCAAGTAGTCATCTCGCACTCATTATCGGTCCTGGGCAGTGGTTCGTGCTGAGTGACGCCTAGCCTCGAAAAAGTGGCCTTGTTTTTCGTGCTCGAGTACTGTTGTGTACTATCGTGCCGAGTGACGGGCGTGAGCGGGAATCATGCGCCAGTGAGGATGTCGGCTGACCAAGTCCACGACCCCAGCATATGTAGCAAGTTTCCTCTAGACGCACGACTGTAGGGTGAGCAAAGACACCTCTCGACGGCGAGCGAAGACCAAGTTCGATACTATTTGTGGTCTAGACCTAAAATGACCCTTCACTCGAACTTTGACACACGTCCAAGCACGTCGCTTGGTCCGTCACGACCACTCGTCTCTCTCTCTCCGACGTCCATCATGACCGTCGACTCGTCCTCACCGCCGTCCATGCTGCCCTCTCCACCGACCTCGCCAGTGTCGCCCAGAGCGGCAACGACGCGCATTCGGATCACACCTAAAAGAGCCTCTTTAGGCAACCTCCCCGACAGGCATGGACACACCCGGGCCATGTCGTCGCTGTCCAGGATCGTGACCGACGCGGTCT
>JBBPTV010000798.1:0-15107 GCA_038094275.1 Tubosaeta brunneosetosa | reverse complement strand
AGGCAACTGTATGGCACTGTACAGCATTGTACAGTTGGGTACAGTGCCACAGTGGCTACAGAGAGGTCCCCTTTTGTACAGTGTTGTCACAGTGCTGTCACAGCACTGTACAGTACATGGTGGCTGTACATGCTGTACAGTAACATGGTGGCTGTACAGCGCACTGTAGTGGCTGTAGCATACTGTATGACTTCTGTAGTATAGTAGTAGCTTTTTTTTTTCACTCAAATTTTAGACAAGTAAAATAAATGATATTGTAATGTATCTAATACATATCATCTGTACTCTACGGCCTACCTGTGTTGCCCTTGCCTCACTCATTTGGGTACACTATCTCATCCCTGCACTGGTGGTGGGCCCTTCACCTCCCTTCATCATTGACATTGTGGTGGTGAGTGCACTGTTGCACGCCCACTCCCTCATTGTTGTCCTGTTGGTAGTGGGCGCCACATTTGCCCTGCAGGTCATGGTGTGGTGCCGCTGTTGCGTCATCTCATAGGTGGTGGGCGTGCTGCACACCATTTTCCCTCCATGCCTGTTATCTTGGCAGGTAGTGGGAGCACCGTTATGCCCCCTCCTTGTTGTTGCATGGATGGTAGATGTGCCACGCGCCGTTGCGCACCCCTACCCGTCGTCTTGGTGGGGGGTCAGAGTGCCATTGCACCCCCTCACCCCTTCATCATCTCGTGGGTGGTGGGCATGCCGTGCACCATTGCATACCCCTGCCCATCGTCTTGGTTAGTGGTGGGCATGCCATGCGCTGTTGCGTACCCCTGCCCATCATCTTGGTCAGTGGTAGGAGCACCATTGCGCCTCCTTGCCTTCCTGGGCATGGCGTGGGTGGTAGGCATACAGTGCATCGTTGCGCACCCCTGCCCGTCGCCTTGGTAGGTGGGAGCACTGTTGTGCTCCCCTCGCCCTCCTCATCGTCTTGCAGGTGGTGACCGGTCGTCTTGGTTGGTGGTGGGAGCGCTGTTGCACTCCCCTCATCCTCCATGTCGTCTTGTGAGTGGAGGGGGTGCCGTGCGCTGTCATGCCTCCCTGTCTGCCAACCTGGTTAGTGGTGGGAGCGCCATTGTGCTCCCTCGCCCTCCTCGTCGTCTTGTGGGTGGTGAGCGTGCTGTGCACCGTTGCGTTCCCCTTGCCATCCTCGTCATCCTGTGGTGGTGGGCATGCGCCACATGCCATCATGCGTCGTCTTGGTTGGTGATGGGAGCACCATTGCACTTCCCTTGTCCTCCTCGTTGTCTCGCAGGTGGCGAGCGAGCCGTGCGCCTCCCCGGGCGTCATCTTGCTCAGTTGTTGGGGTGTGATTGTGTCCCCTTTCCCACCTCGTCGTCCTGTGGGGGTGTGCCATTGTGCCCCCCTGCTCACTGTTCTGGTTGGTGGTGGGAGCACTGTTATGCTCCCCTCATTCCCTTTGTCGTCTCATGGGGGTGGGCTTGTCGTGTGCCATTGCACACCCTGCCATTGCACCCCCCATCATCTTGGTTTGTGGTGAGGACGCTGTTGTGCCCCATCACCTTCCTGGTCGACCTGGGGGTGGTGCCACATGCCATTGCACTGTGGTTGTCATCACGGGCTACAGTGCGTCAGCTCATTGTGGGGTGATGGTGGGGGGCATACCTGTTGTACCCCCATCACTCCTGGCCTCGTCATCGTCGCTGTGGTGTACTCTCCATGTCATCATGACACATCGTCACCATATAGTGGTGGTGATAGTGGTGGCAGCGATGGTGGGTATGTAGGAGAGCGCGCCGCCATTGCACCCTTGTCACTGTCAGCATTGTGGTGGTGGGTGCACCCTTGTGTGTCCTCACCCATGCCGTCATCATTGTAGGCCTGCAGGTGGGGTGGCAGTGACTGCACTGTTGCACCACCGTGCCCTTGTTGCTGTTGCCATCGTGGTGGGAGGTGTGCCGTTGCACGGCCACACCCATGTCGTCCTGGGTGCATGGGTGGTGGTGGTGACTGCGCTGTGGCGCCACCTCGACCTTGTCACCATCGGGGTTGTGGTGGTGGGTGCGCTGTTGTGCACCTTCACCTATGCCATCGTTGTGGGCACATGGGTGGTGGTGGTGATGACACCATTGTGGGTGGTGACTGCACTGCTGTGCCACCGTGCCCTTGTCGCCATCGGGGTCGTGGTGGTGGGTGTGCTGTTGTGTGCCCTCGCCCATGCCATCGTCATTGTAGGTATGTGGGTAAGGTGGTCTTGCTGTTGTCATTCCCCCGCTTGTGTGTCATTGTGCATGGTAGTGGTGGTGGCGAGCTGTTGCGATCTGTGACATGTCACTGTGCCACCTTTGTTGTAGTAGTAGTGAGGGCATACCTCGTTACGTTCTCCCTCCCTTTGCCCAGGTCATCGATGTGGTGGTGGTGGTGGTGGCACGCCATTGTGCAGTGCAGGCACATTTATTCGGAGTGCGGGTGGGATAGATAGTGGTGGCTGATGGCATGAGGGATGGAGTGTATAGCCAGGAGGTGACGGACTGACTGGCAGACGGAGAGAGGTCGGGTGTGGTGAGTGTATGGTAGTAAGGTATGTGTGTAAGGGAAATGGAATTCAAACATTGTGAATCACGTGATCTGTTCGCCCAAAATTTCTCTAAGTCCATACTATTAGAAATTTATTACTACATTTTATTAGGCTATCTACCCTAGTTACCTGTGTAGCGCTGTCGAACTCTGTAGTGCTGTTAGCCTATGCCTGTGTGACGTGATGTGACACTGTGATATGGCTGTGGCCCTGCTGTAACATTGTGACACTATGACTTAGTTGCCACATCACACTGTGACATGCTGTGATGTTGCTGTAAATTCTGTGACAACTGTGTGAAAATTAGTGGTTTACTGATGGTTCAGGAGTTGGTTCAGGAGTTGTAGGTTGGAGGTGGAGTTGGCTAAGCTTGTCTGCTAGATCAAGAACTTCATCTGGGTTGTGAATATCTCCCACTGAAGCTGGAGGGGGTGTGGTGACTTGTTCATCATCCTCCTCATCTGGAGTTGTTTCGGATGTCCATATTGGATGAGTGTTGAGTCCCTCCCACTGATCCTCAGATGCACAAATCCAAGGAGTGGCTTCAGAGTCAGAGATGGTATTGGTTTCATTGAAAGTGACATATCGACTGGAGATAATGGTCCGGCATTCCAGGTCTAGGAGTTTGTATGCTTGTTGTCCATGTGTGTATCCAAGCATGACACACTTTCATCCATGGGCTCAGAACTTTCCTTTTTGCTGCTCTTTTGGGATTAAAGCATATCCAATGCATCCAAAAGGCCAGAACAGAGTGGAGTCAACTGGTCACTTGAATATCACATGGTATGGTATGTCTCTGTTTAGGGCAGAGGTTGGACTCCAGGCAGAGATGTATGCAGCAGTAGACATGGCATCTGTCCAAAAGGATTTTGGGAGTTTGGAATTGTCAAAGTATAACTCCAGACATCTCTAGAGTTTGCACAAAGACCAACTCCAGTCATCTTTTGCTCATTTTTCATCCTACCTCTTTCAGACTTACTTATACCTATTATAGTATAGTCATACCTCGTGTCAATCACTTGGTGGCACTCCTACTCCCTCCGAACATGTGCTGCTGTGCCCTTTGTTATCTCCTGAAGCAGCGCACCTAGTTTCGCCTATCCTGTTCCAGACCTTTCTGGAGTTTAGTGAGCGCATACCCTCATCACTATTTAACCCTTCTGACTTCTTTGTCTCACCTCAGTTGTGCTCAGTACTTGTGGTGCATTCTGAGGTGAGACACTGCTCTATTCTTAGTACCCTGTATTTACTTTGCCTTAGTTGGGCATTGCTGCCCCTATTTAGTACTTCAACAGGAATCTGTAACGCTAAGCGTACTCAAGAGGGCGTTCGACTTAACCTAAGAGAGGTGGACGCTCACGAAGAGGTACCACAGCATCTCTCCTAGCAAGCTAAGTGTGAACTGAGGACAGAGTATCGGGAATGATGACGAGGGAGCACACCGGTCTTGAGAATCGCTCAAGGACAGAGAATGAGTACGACAAGGATCGTAGATTCAGAGTGAAGAACTATTGTACAGGCGATCAGGTATTTAACAGTTCCAATCGTGGGAGAATGGAACGCTATGGAATGCTATGGAACAAGGGGAGACATCGCTGTCGTGAGAGAGACAGCTGCGGAGCTAATCATCCAATAGGGGAACAAGATAAGATGAGACAAAAGGAGGAACTATAGAGTCGAGTCATCTACCTTGGAAAGGAAATGACAACCGCCAGGGAGTCATTGGAAGACGAAAGGTGAGAGAATGAGACAATAGTTCAGGATACTACTCAGGGAAGAATGTAAGCCTGAGAGATAAAGATAAGAGTCATCACCCGAAGGAAACGTTGATGGCCTCAAGAGAAAGTTGTAGTCGACGACGAGAAGTGAAGGGACTAAAGAGAAGAAAAGAGATAAGTGAAGTGTTCATGGCTCGGGCCAGAAGAATGGAAGGAAAAAGATTGTAACAGAATTCTTAAGCATGGAGTTTGCAAGGAGCGACAGTATTTGGTTCATATGTTCAGCCAGTCCATTTTGTTCCGGAGTGTGTGGTGCGGAGGTTTCTAATAATGTTTCTTCACTCCTGAGTACATCTTTGAACTCTTTATTTGTGTACTCACTCCCCCCATCACTCCAGATAAACTGGACATGTAGGTCCGAAAAGCATTCTGTGGTGATTTCTGTGTGGAGGAAGTTTTGGACATCAGATTTCCAGCAGAGGTAGGTGTCATGGACATCGCTTTTGTGCTTGAGGAAATAGATCCACAGGAATCGACTGTAGTCATCCACAATTAGGAGCCAGTACCTGTAGCCCTCATGGGATTGCGGAGTTATTGGACCTCCAACATCCATGTGTACCATTTGCAGAGGAGCTGAGGTGTGTGGGTACTCATGCGATTTGAAGGGTAGTTTCTTTAGTTTCCCAATGGTGCATGGTTCACAGAACTCCAGCATTCCAGTGAGTTTGTCAATGCCCTGTAGTTGGCCTTTTCATACTATTGTCTGAATCCACAGTATGGAGATGTGTCCTAATCGGTGGTGCAAAGTGTTTATGTCGATGGAGATTAGACTGGAATCTGGAGTACATATCGGAGTTACTGCAGCATGATATAGTCCATTCTTATGATGCCCAAGCATGACAGTGTGACATCCTTTTCTTATGGAACAGGAGCTTGACATCCCTGGGAATGATGTACAGAACCCTAATTTGGACAGCTTGGGTACGGAGATTAAAGATAGCACAAACTCTGGTACATGTAGGACATTGCTAAGGATGACTTCATAGTGGTGCTCATTGACGCTTGAGCGGAGGATCACTGTTCCTATCCCAGTTGTGTGTACAATGGAGTTGTCACCAAATTGGACTGGACATGCGGGGGAGAGTCCGGAGTATGTGGAGAACCAATTTTGGCGAGGTACCATGTGTGATGTTGCTCCAGAGTCAATAATAATGGTCTCCTCCAGCGAATTCTTGGGATCGGATGAGATGTAAGCCTGAATATGTTTGTATAAGGCATGATCTACATGGACGCTAGCTACATTTGTCTTGTCCGGTGGTTTAGTGTCCAGACTGGGATCTCCTTCTGCTGAGTTCGCCTTTTCCTTTCTGTACTTGTCCTTAAGCTCCTGCGGCCACCACTTAGAACTTCAGCATTCCTCTGTACTATGTCCACTAGTCTGGTGGTACTTGCAATGCTTTGCACTCTTCTTCTTCCGTTCTCCTTTGACATTTGTGAAGTGAGCAGAGTCGGGTTTGGTGGAGAGTTTCAGTCTGGCATTTTCAGAGAGAATGCAAATTTCAACAGAGTTGAAAGTGAGTGAATGGAGAAGGATGAATGCGAGGATTTTGGGGTCAACAACATACTTCATTCCTGCTAATTGAGTCTCCAGTGTACGAATGGACACGATGTGCTCAGAGATGTCAGATTTTCTGTCCCACTCTGATGCAAACAGTTGGCAATAGGAGTGGTAGGCAGAGGGGAGGTCCGACTTCTGGTAGAGTTCTAGGAGTGCATCGTATAGGTCTTTAGCAGAGGTATAGGACTCTGTCCAGAGAAGGATTGCATCACAGATATGATCCTGGATGATACCATGTGCTTTTTTGTCTCACTCGGTCCATTTTCGGATTTCGTCTCCTAAGCTAATGGTGATGGAGGCAGAGCTTTGGGGCTTAGCAGAGGCAGAGATGGAGACACCAGCAGTTGGGCAGACATCTGAACCAAGTACGACTCTGAGGACCTTTTCCCTGCAGAGTTTTGCAGAGATGCATAGTTTCCATACTTGGAAATTTTCTGGTCCGAGTAGAATGAGGCATTCCATGATTGAGGAGTTTTCGGAGGGCATTGGAGATGTGGTAATGATTACACTGTGTAAGCAGAGTTGTGCGAGGTCACAGAGTATTGTGCTAGTGTATGCTAGCAGGGCTCATAACCTGTTAAAGTATCTAAATAGGGGCAACAATGCCCAACTTAGAATGTGCCACAAGTACTGAGCACAACTGAGGTGAGACGAAGAAGTCAGAAGGGTTAAATAGTGACAAGGATACGCACTCACTAAACTCTGGAAATGTCCGGAACAGGATAGGCAAAACTAGGCATGCTGCTTCAGGAAATAACAAAGAGCACAGCAGCACATGTCTGGAGGGAGTAGGAGCACCACCAAGCGATCAACACAAGGTAAGACTATACTGTAATAGGTATATGTGAGTCTGAAATAGGTAGGATAAAAAATGAGCAAAAGACGACTGGAGTTGGTCTCTGTACAAACTCCGGAGATGTCCGAAGTTATACTTTGACACTTGATGTCTTTATTGATGATGGCATCACGAATAAAATGATATCTAATGCGGATATGGCATGTAGCCTTTTTATTTACAGGGTTTTGTGTGGTGAAAATCACACCCTGATTGTCTGCATAGAGAGGTATCAGCTTGAGTTGATACCCAAGTTCTCCAAACATCTGTTTAATGCCAATTATTTGATTACAGCAAACAGACATGGAAATATATTCAGCTTCAGTGGAAGAAGTAGCAGTGACCTTTTGAAGGTGTGAATTCCACATGAAGGCTGCATTTGCAAGTTTCAGGAAATATCCTATCTGCGAGTGAGAAGTAGGCAAATCTTTGCCCCAATCAGAATCCGAACAGCCAATTAGGCCGGAACCACTTTTTCCATCATAAACGAGAGTTAAATCCTGAGTGTCAATCAAATATCAACAGATGTAAAAGGCTCTATCCAAGTGTTCCTTGGATGGATTAGCAGATTGTCACGCTAATTGCATAACCACAAAGGCGATATTGGGTCTACTCCTGAGCATTATATATAATAGAGATCCAATGACAGTCTGAAAACATGTCCGTAATTCAGGGTCAACTGGTTTATTGTTCTTTTCAGGAACATATCCCTGTGGTAGTGGTGTTCATGCAGATTTGGCATTTGTCATGTCACACTGCTCAACTACTTTATCAAGATATTCGCTCTGATCTAAATAGATCCAGCGATTAATTTGATCACGGTGTATTCTCATTCACAGAAATTTGCAAGTTTCACCTAGATCATGGCAATCCCATTTATTCATGAATTTTTCTTTGAGTTGATCAACTTCTTTGGGGTTTGTGCTGCAGAAAAATGCATCAACAACATATACAATGACAAAAATCTTGGATTTGTGATAAACATATACTCCAGCTTCAGAGTGAATCAACTGGAAACCAAGTTCCTGCATGGATTTTTTAAGTTCCTTCCACCATGTAATACTGGCTTGCTTAAGGCCATAAAGTGTGCATCTTAGGTGGAGGACTTTGCCTTTATATTCGGGTGAAGCAAACCCTTCAGGCACTTCCATATAGATTTCTTCTTTAAATAGACCATAAAGGTAGGTGGATCGCACATCCAGTCCAGTTATGTACCAATCTTCTACATCAGCAAATTGTCAACTCAATGTGCAGGTTTGGACAGTTGACTACAAATGTTACAGAGCTATGGCAAGGTCCCCTATTGTGCAGACAAGCTACAGCCACCCTTTGAATGTACAGACTATTAGTAATTATACATACTATTAGTAATTGTACAGCTGTATTAGTAATTGTACAGCTGTATTAGTAATTGTACAGCTGTATTAGTAATTGTACAGCTGTATTAGTAATCCATACAGGCCTACAGTGCTGTACAGCACTGTACAAGGCCATACAAGGGCACATACAATGCTAGCAGCCTTTTTTTTTTTTCTTTTTTGTACTTGCACATCACACTTCAGAGTGAATAAAATGAATATATTAGCTACTACCCAATACATGGTACACTCGTGCTCCCCCCCCTCACCCTCCACCCTTGCCACTGTCACTTGTGACGATGAGCATGCTGTTGCATGCTCCTACCCTCATCATCGTTGCAGTGGGAGTGTTGTAGCTGCCCCATCATCTTTGCTGTATGGGTGTGTGGATGCACCCCCTTGCCATGTCATCACGGGTGGTTGATTGGGATGTCCTCCCATCTTCCTTGTCCTCATTGCCGTGGTGCTATTAAAGTACTAAATAGGGGCAGCAATGCCCAACTCAGAATGCACTGCAAGTACTGAGCACAACTAATATTCACCTAAATAGGGGCAGCAATGCCCAACTAAGGCAAAGTAAATACAAAGTACTAAGAATGGAGCAAGGTATCACCTCAGAATGTGCTGCAAGTACTGAGCACAACTGAGGTGAGACAAAGAAGTCAGAAGGGTTAAATAGTGATGAAGATATGTGCTCACTAAACTCCGGAAAGGTCCGGAACGGGATAGGCGAAACTAGATGCACTGCTTCGGGAATTAACAAAGGGTGCAGCAGCACGTGTTCGGAGGGAGTAGGAGCGCCACCAAGCGATCAACATGAGGTATAACTATACTATAATAGGTATAAGTAAGTCCAAAAGAGGTGGGATGAGAGATGAGTGAAAAACGACCAGAGTTGGTCTCTGTGCGAACTCCAGAGATGTCCGGAGTTATACTTTGACAGGTGTGTGTGGTGGTGCCATTGCACTGTCTTGCTATCCATATCGTCGGGGTCAGTGTGGTTGGCAGGCAGCCGTCGCCATAGTGGGAACCCCCCTGCCGTCCTAGTGGTGGTGGATGCAGCCCTTGCCCTCATTGTCATGGTGGTGGTAGTGGTGGGTGCACTGTTTGCATACCCTCACCCTCAGCCTTGTCATCATTGTGATGATGGCAGTGGTGGCACAGGTACACTGTCCCATACTGTCACCCTTGTCATCGGCATTGTGGTGATGGGTGTGCCATTGTGTACCGTTGCCCACATCATCGTTGGGATGATGGCAGTGGTGGCACAGGTGTGCCATTTGCACTGTCCCCCTTGTCATTGGTGCAATGGTGGGTGTGCTGTTGCCTACCCTTGCTCTCATCCTCATCGTGATGGCGGTGGTGGTGGCAGGTGTGCCATGTCGCTCTATCGCCCTCGTTGTCAGCATTGTGGTGGTGGTGGCACTGTTGTGCCTCCTTGCCCTCGTTGTCATCCTTTCGGTGACAGTAGGGGTGCTCCTCACCCTCGTGATGGCCAGATGTGCCCGTTGTCATGGATGTACCCCCCACGTGTGGTGGTATTGGGCATGCCGCTGCGTTCCCTATGCTTCTGCCCTGGTTGTCATCAGTAGTGGTGTGCTGATGCATATCCTCTGTTGTCATTGTCACATGGTGGCAGTTGTGGTGATGGATACATGCATGGTAGGGAAGGCACATGCCTGAGGTGGCACACATGCAGACGGCTGGGTCTACAGTGGGTGAGTAACTCACATGGACATGTGAGTAAGGGAGGGGCATGCTTACCTGCACAAGCCAGCAAGCGCCTCCACCCGTTTGGATTGGGGGAGAAGGGGGCTGGTGGTGGGTATTGCGGCACATGAGTGCACAGCTGGGCACCATCGTGGTTGGTATGGGGAGCACTGTTGTGCTCCCCTGCCCTCATCATCTTGTGGGTGGTGGGGATGCCATGTGATGTTGTGCCCCCACTTGTTGCCTTGGTTGGTAGTGGGGATGCCATTGTGCTCCTCTCACCCTCCTCGCCGTCCTGTGGGTGGTGGGCATACCGTGCACCATTGCATGCCCCCGTGCATCATCTGGGTTGGTGGTGGGGGTGCTGTTGTGCTCCCCTCGCCCTTCTTGTCATCTTGTGGGTGGTGGATGTGCCATGCGCTGTTGCATGCCCCTGTGCATCATCTGGGTTGGTGGTGGGGGCACCATTGCACTCCCCTCACCCTTCTTGCTGTCCTGTGGGTGGTGGGCATACTGTGCCATTGCGTGCCCCTGCATGTTGTCTGGGTTGGTGGTGGGGGTGCTGTTGCACTCCCCTCGCCCTCCTTGCTGTCCTGTGGGTGGTGGGCATACCGTGCTATTGTGAGCCCCTGCGAGTCGTCTGGGCTGGTGGTGGGGGCACTATTGCACTCCCCTCGCCCTCCTTGTCGTCTTGTGGGTGGTGGACGTGCCATGCGCCATTGCATGCCCCTGCGCATTGTCTGGGTTGGTGGTGGGGGTGCCATTGCACTCCCCTTGCCCTCCTTGCCATCATGTGGGTGGACATGCTGTGTGCCATTGCATGCCCCTGCGCATCATCTGGGTCAGTGGGGGGGGTGCCATTGCACTCCCCTCGCCCTCCTTGTTGTCTTGTGGGTGATGGATGTGCCATGTGCCATTACGTACCCCCGTGCGTCGTCTGGGTTGGTGGTGGGGGCACCATTGCACTCCCCTCATCCTTCTCGCCATCCTATGGGTGGTAGGCATACCGTGCCATTGTGAGCCCCTGCGAGTCATCTGGGCTGGTAGTGGGAGCACTGTTGCACTCCCCTTGCCCTTCTTGTCATCTTGTGGGTGGTGGATGTGCCATGCGCTGTTGCGTGCCCCTGCGCATTGTCTGGGTTGGTGCCATCATGCTTGCCTCACCCTCCTCGCCGTCTTGTGGGTGGTAGACGTGCTGTGCCCCATTGTGCCCCTGCATGTCATCTTGGTTGGCGTTGTGCCTATGTCACCCGTCGACATGGTCACTGGTGGACTATGGTGCATCAACTGCCTCCCTCATTGTGGTGGTAGTGAATGACAACATACCTGTTATGCCACCTTGTGTGACCGAAGTGTGCAGGTGGTGGCGACAACTGGGCACCGGTTGTGTTGCATCATTCGGGCGTTTGGGCGTTCTGCGTGGCGCTCGCATGACCATCGTCATTGCATGAGGTCAGCTCTGAGTCAGCGTGAGGGTAGGCAAGTGAGGGTAGGTGGATGAGAGTAGGCAAGTGGTTGAGGCGAGCATGAGTAGGCAACAGCGCAGGGTAGTTCGGTGTGGTGAAGGCAGGTGAGAGTGTGGTAAGCAATCAAACATAGTCATCACATGACCCGATTCATCTGGAATTCTGCTAAGTCCCTTGGCATTAGGAATGTATTACTATGCTTTATTAGTCTATCATGCTAATTAATTCTGGCCGCACTGTACACTACTGTACACTATCATACGTGCTGTCAGATGTAGCCACTGTAATGTAATGTGACTGTGTGACAAGCTGTACCTACTGTAACCATGTGACAGTGTGACTCTGTCGGCATGTGGATGCTGTCATATGGCTGTTGCATGCTGTCTACAGGAGAAAAGATCTCATCAAAATCGATTCCCTCTATTTGAGAGAAACCTTTCACAACAAGGCAAGCTTTCTTTCAACCATCAGGTTTTACATCGAAAACCCATCTGTTTCGTATAATCTTACAATTGGCTGGATCATCTACCACCTCATAGACCTTTCAATCTTTAAGTACTTGTAATTCAGCCAAACAGGCCTCTCACCAGAGCTTTTGCTCGGCAGGTGGTAGTGCGAGGATGTCCTTATAGGACCATTCATGATAATTGGGTTTAGAATCATCGCTGCCATAAGGTATAGTGTGAGCACAAAGATAATGAGCCAAATTTACTCCCCCTTCACAGGTTAGGCGTTCAATCTCCTCTTCAGATTCAGGAGGATTGTTAACCATTGGTCCTTGACCAGGAGATGGTGGTATAGCACCAGGAATATTAGGCTCAGATTGCCTAATAAGCTCCTTCCATTTAGAGGTAGACTCAATGTCTTGAACCTGTTTGGTGGGATTTCTCCATTCACCATAGATGTTCCTGGGCCTCATTAAGACTTTATGTTCATGTTGGGATCGTCTGGGAAGGGGTGGTAGAGCATTATAAAGTGATACTCTTCGAGGAGGAGTATGAGGTTCAGAAAGAGGAACAGGACTAGGTGTCTGTTCAAGTGGTTCCTCAAGATCCACTGGCTTCGATGGATAATCAGGCACTGGGATTGGATTTTTACAAGTTGAACCCTCTGGAATTTCAATTTCGTCATCAGAGGGACATTGTTCATCCACAGTATGCAGGGATTTTCATGGAATAGACACAGGCTTGTGTGGCTTAGCATTTGCACACTTTGGGAATAAATGCTTGTCAAAAACAGCATATGCAGCAGTAAACAAAGTATTATTAGGTCACATGAACACCATGTTGGTGTCATTTGTGGGTGCAACACCCAAATAGACCATGAGCTGTGAGTGAGGGGATAACTTTCCATGCTCATGTTAAAAAGATGCAAGGTGAACATATGCATCACACCCAAATACACAAGGATGTGCAATGTTGGGTTGCTCTCCAGTCAACAACTCCATAGGAGCTTTTTAACGCAATCTAGCATTTGGAGTATGATTGTACACATGTGATGCATGATAAATTGCAAATTCCCAATAGGATGGGGAAAGGCAAGCATGAAGACACATTACCTGAGCTTTGTCCATTAAGGTATGAATGTGCCTTTTGGCGCGACCATTTTGCTGTGGTGTATGGGAAGCACTTTGATATATGTGAATACCTTCATTTCGAAGCATTTCATCAAAAGCCTTTGATTTGTATTCTCTCCCAGCATCAGACATCCAGCCTTTGACTTGGCTTTTGTACTGTGTCTGTACATATTTAAGAAATTGTCTGGTGGTGTGGATTGCACCATCCTTGGTGTGCAATGCAGTCAACCAAGACATAGACATAAAATCATCATAAAAAATGATAACATATTTGCTCTTGTGATAAGATTCCACTTCAAAGGATTTCAGATCTGAATGGATCAACTCAAAGGGCTCAGTAGCTTGCTTCAGAGTTTGTAGAGAAGAGCAATTAGATTGTTTGCCTAGCTGACAGTCAGGAAAAATGCACTCTTCCACTGGTATGTTTACCGCAGAAAAATCTTTAAGATGTTTTTTACCAGCACAGATCACTTCTTTAGAGGGGTGACCGAGTCTGCAGTGAAGCAGATCATAATCAATTGTCTGCATATTGAGACAAGATTTCACCTTAACGGCAGGTGCACAGACAATGTACAAAGTACTTCTGGGATGAGTATGAAACTCCACAGTGACTCATTTCTTGAGTTTGTGGTAAAAGGATATAAATCCTTCCTGGTTTTGGACAGATAAATTTTTGTCCTTCAATAACGTGCCCATAGACACGAGTTTAACATTTGATTTGGGCATATAGATCATAGGGGATAATCGCACTATAGATCCTTTCCATGGTTTTATTATAACCATTCCTTCACCCAAAATTTCTACAGGACTGTTTGCAGTCTGTGCCGTTTTTGGCTACTATAGGGGACATATTCAGTGAAGTCCTCAAATTGATATGTAAAATGTGACAATGCTCCAGAATCTAGGAGCCACATGTCATCAGGGACTGCAGAATGCAAGTTTGAATCAGTGCAATCATCACAAAATAACTTAGGTGCTGGATCACTTTCATTGGATGATGATACAATAGATTTATTGTCTGAGTCACTATCTACCCATGACATGAAGAGACTATCTACATCCAACTGGGAAATCAGACATGAGTCAATGAGTAGTTGGGTGAAAGGATCAACAGATCTTGGGTCTTCATCAAAGTCGAAGTATTCATCAAAGAATTCTTCTTCACATCCATCACACAAGTAATGATCATACATACTGGCGAGAGTGGTAAATTGTAAGTCAGCAACAGCTGAATCTTCCTCCTCTAGCGAAACAGTATCACTATCTGGGGTAACTGGAACATTCACAAAGGCCTGCTGGGTGTTGCAAGGAATAGATGGAGTGGCAGCAGCGGCGAGAGGCACACAAATTAAATCCTATTGGGAAGGGGGAACATGAACGCGAGGAGTGCAAGGCAATGGAGCAAGGGGTGTAGCGATGGTAAGAGGTGGGGAAAGTGCATGAGGAGGCATAACATTCCCTGTAGGAGGGGGAATATGGGCAGGTGGTGAAAAAATGGCCATCAACTCCTCAAAGTTGGACAACTCCTCAATGATGGCAGTAGGAGTCAAGGTGTCAATACACTCCATAAGATGCAAGCACTTGAGAGGGGGACCCAAAATATCAAGGTCAGTGTTTGTGAGAGGGTCGAGAGTGCACATAGTCTCTATAGTAGGGATGGTGCCGATGTGATGAGCTAACGCAACAGAACGTTGCATGTGAGGAAAAGTGGGGGGACCGTAATGTGTGGCTGCAGGTATATGCGCAATCAGACGAGGGTCAGCAGGAGGATATGATGGGGGGATAGTGGCAGTGAAGGCAGAGGAGGCCTCTCCTTCATTGGCAAAGTGGGTGATGCACTTTTGTTGGCAATGCTTGCCATGTTGTGACTGCTGTCCATGATGAGCACTCTAAGAGGATCCGGAGGGGCCTGAGGTCGAATCTGGTTTTGACTGACCTTGCTGCTGCGACAACAATGACCTGGATGGATGGTTCTGAAACGACTTCAAACCAGTGAAGGCATAAACGTCAGATGGTGGCAACCTTTGCCAAGAAGAGAGAAATCACAAGGAGTTTGAAGAAATACTCCAAGTGAACTTGACTGGGGAGACGTTCCAGGCAAGCCCTTGGCCTTTATATACTATCCATACTGTATGTACATGTTGTGACCTAATCTACTGATGAGTCACTAATATGGTAATACCCTAAACCCTAGAGATAAGAGACATAGCCTTGCACAGCATGGAAATGAAGAACATGAGTGAAACACATGTAAGGCTGTGGACACAGCCAAGATAAGAAACATGAG
>JBBPTV010000797.1:0-15133 GCA_038094275.1 Tubosaeta brunneosetosa | reverse complement strand
GCGTGAACGGGTCATGTTTCATCAGTGGGGAGGACCGCCGGGGACGTTCGCGCGTGGGGAGTATGGAGCCGCCGCGGATAAGCAGAGGGATTTGGTGGAGGGCCGCTGGGACGGTGACTGTCCGGCCAGCGGGTTCAGAGGCTGACGGCCGATACGGATTGTAAGTGAAATAGTCATAATAGACTTGTGCGTCGGAGAGATAGAGGTCGGCAGACACTGCTCCTCGAGTGGTCACGGGTTTACACAAGAGACCAGAAGAGCCCAGATAGAACTGTTCGTCCATACCAAAGCCTTGTTCGTCCTCAGGGAACATGACGTATTGAGGGCTGCCGTCACATTTAGCATCGGCGTCAAACCCATTGAGACAGTAACATACCGCAGGATGGGTACCCCACTCAGACTGCTTTCCCTGAATGCATTGTACCAGATGGGCAGCATCGCATATCTTAGCCTCAACATATCCCTGAGCATGGTCTTGTAGGGCTCATCCAAAAGATACGGTTCCCGGCGCTTCGTATCGATATGCGCGTGTGCTCGGAAGAATGGCGAGAATACACCGACACCATACCACCTCACGAGCATCTCGGGATCGGGGTTTCCAAAGAAACCACCGACATCAGCTGGACACGAGTTAGCATCACAATCATAATGAGATGGAATTTCTCACATCCTGCAAATACCATCCCGGCGAGTCCGTTCGAAAGAACCATCTTGGTTCCTACCGCCATGTGTTCCCACGTGCCCAGGTTGTCACCAGTCCATATCGCTGCAAAGCGTTGGGTACCAGCGTAATAAGAACGGGTGAGCACAAAGGGACGTTTGGGAGGGTCAGAACGGTGGTAAAGTGCATTATAGGTTTGGTTGGCCTATGGAAACGCAATATGAGGGAGGGTAATTGAAAGAACCGAGAAAACTGCGTACGAAAAGCATCCCATTAATGTTATGCACATCTCTGTGTTCCCACCCACCGTAATGTACGTTGTCCCTCGGCATCGAGATCTCCGGACCATTGAAAACAGATGGCTACAGGGAAATCAGTATTCTCTAGCGTAGTGTTGATGAACCTACGGACCTCGTTCATGTCGTTCCAGATACCTACGTTCTCCGAGCTTTGCGACCACGACCATGACCCGTCGACGCTCTTGAGTTTGAATAGCTTGACCCACAGATCCCAGCTCTTGGGGTTGAAAAAGTCGATCCACGAAGAAGACCCAGGCCAGCACCATCTATCAAATAGGTTGTGGATGCAATGAGAAAAGTAAAGAGAACGACGTACCCTTCATATTCACCCTCTCCCGACTTGGGTTTTATCAGCGTATCAAGATCAGACGCCATTTTGTAGGCAGGGTAGCTCGACTCGCGTTTGAGATGGGGATCGACTATGACAACCATCTATGCAAGTCGTCAAGTCCAATGCAACTGTGTTTCGGAAGAAACACACCTTTCGTTCCTTGGCCTCCACGTCCGCGATCATTTCAACCGGGTCCGGAAACGTTTTCTCATCCCACATAAAGTACTTGTGACCTTCCGAATACTCGATGTCGAGCCAAAAGACATCAACAGGGATGTCCTCCTCGTCGAACCGCCTTTGTACCGATCTGACATCGTCACTGCTCACATAATTCCAGCGACATTGGTGGTATGCGAGGGAGTACAACGGAGGAAGCATAGGAGTGCCCGTAAGACGAGCGTACTGCGAGAAGATCGAGGTAGGGTCAGGACCGGGGAGGATAAAGACATCGAGAATGCCGGATTCGGAGATCCAGTGCGTCTCTGTACCGTCGTTCTTCTTCCCAACATCGATCCAGGTATCACTTCCGATGGCATTGAACACAGCAACGGTGCCTTTTTTACCGTGGGCATGCATCAAAGGGACGGCGCCATAGAGAGCGACGGAGGAATCTGCGAGGTACTCAAACACGTCGGCGTTGTAGAGTCTATAAGGATCCGAGTAGGTCGCGTCGGGACCAGTGGTAGAAGGAAGGGACAGGTTTGTAGCGTGTTCCGGGATGCCATAGACGTGGGGATGGTTCGGAAAAGTGATGTCGAGCGAAAGGGATTCCGGGCCTGCAAAACCAAGATGAGTGAGTGACAGGATACGCGTGACAAAGGCTCACCCTTGGGCTTTGAATCTGTCCACGTCGACCAGGTCTCCTCCCACCAAGCATCCTGTTGCTCACCCTCAAACCAAGCAGCGTTGTTGACGTGGAACGGAACCTGTTCGCCTTCTGCACCGTCCGTCTGTGGCTGCGCGTTCTCTTTTGTTCTGAAATGTTCCATGTGGAGCAAACCACGTCCGTTGAGCACGACCTGCGCCTCGCCGTTCTTGTACAAGGTAATCTTGAGGGGGTTGTACTGCACAACGACCTCGAATGTGGTGCCTGGCTCGCCATATCTGGTGCGTATCTCGTCTTTACCGACTAGCCATCGGATATGACTTGATTTGCTGAGAGGGGGGTCGCGAACGAGGGCCCAGGAAGCTGCTTCGTTGTAGTGTCTCCGTAGACGGGCCATTTCGTCCATTTGGACACGTATGACCCCATCTTCGTGCGCTCTGAGTTCGAGGGCAAACTTGATGTCCGGGTATAGCGTCGACTTGACCGTGGCGGTGAAAAACGAGTCGGTGGGGTCGCGAAGGACCGAAGACGGGTCGATGTAGTAGGGAGACTGCCACGACTGACTGGCAGCGTGTGCACGTGCAGAAAGAGCGCGACCACGGCGACAAAAGCCTGACTGGTCACAAGTTTTGAATGAATCACGCTTGAACGCGAGCGTCGACGTCGACACGAGCAGCGCGACGAGGAGCGAAAGTGACCGCATCGCGCTGAACGAGCGGGTCGTCGTCCAAGGGTCCAGTACATATGGCCCCGACATGATGTAATACATTCCCACAGTATCAATCGTTGTACTCGTAGAAACCTTTGCCCGTCTTTCTTCCCAACCACTGTGCGTCCACCATCCGTTCGAGCAACACGGACGGGCGGTATTTCGAGTCAGACGTGCCCATGTACAGTGTCTGTTGTATTGACAGACATGTGTCGAGTCCAATGCTATGACTGTGTTAGCGCACGCGAATACACCATCAGACCCACTTACAAGTCAGCTGAAACACACCGTCAGAGACGACCAATGAATAGATCGTGGACTCACCGAGTTGGAGTGGTCCCATTGGATGAGCCATGCCCAATCTAAATATCTTGTCAATGTCGTCTCGCGTCGCGACGCCCTGTCAAATCCATCAACTCTCGATATCGCAACACAAGGCAGACGGACCTTTTCAAGACACATGATGGCCTCGTTTATGAACGGCATCAAGAGCGCATTCGAGACGAAGCCAGGAACGTCTTGCGACGTCGCCACCTCTGACCCAACCGTCAAATCACACACGGGTCAACCCAACCATGCTCACCTTTACCGCACGCCTCTGCAAACGCGCGCGACCGATCCAGCGTGTCCTTGGACGTTTGCACCGCCGAAATAAGCTCGACCAGTTTCTAGACACAGGCTCAGTACAGACCCCCAGCGCAGCACGTCGCGACGCACCATCACCGGAACAGGGTTAAAGAAGTGCAAGCCTACACCCCATCAGCCCCGCCCTCATGCCCAAGACGCGTACTCACCCACGACCCGCCCGGCAGCCCGCGTCCCCTCCTCCGATGCCGCAGACACACCCTCGGGCACCACCGCCGCAGCGATCTTGGTGATACTGATCGACGACGTGTTCGTCGCTAATATTGCCTTGTCGTTCAGCGTCTCCCGCAAGCTCCGGAACACCCGCTTCTTGAGCTCGACTTGTTCGGACACGGCCTCGACGACCATGTCTGCGTCGCGCATGGCTGCAAGCGTGTCTACGACCCGGATGCGGTCCTTGGCTTCAGCTGCTTCAGCCTGCGTGAGCCGTCCCTTCGACACATCTTTGGAGAGGAGGGAGGAGAGAAAGCTCTGTGAGTGGGCGAGCTGCGACGAGGACGTGTCGTGGATCAGCACGGGTATTTTGGCGCGGACAGCAGAGACAAAGGCGATGCCTGTGCCCATCTGGCCAGCGCCGAGGACGCCCAGTTGCTTGATGCCGTGTGCAATGGACATGGTAGTTCAAGTACTTGCTAGTTCCGAATCACGTGTACATGCAGCGGTATAATATCATTTGAACCCCAAAAAGCACCAAAAACAAAACGAATCTTGTTCGATGGAAAAGAATTGAAAACAACAAACGAGAGCACGCAAAACGAAAACTCGGCGGCGTAGAATCAACAGAGCACTGAAGAGGAAACGATGGTCGATGGGCTAGGTTGAACCGATATACAGAATAATAGGACAATAAGGAAGGAAATAGGTACGTACCTGTAGGTGAAATGAGATGCGCTAGAGCTAGAGATGATTGCGACACGGTTTTCGAGTGCGGGTTGATCGAGACAGATCTAGGTCGGAACGGCGCGTGCAAGGCCGAGTAAATTAGATGCGAGCATGTGCTGGTCAAATAGTCTGTTGGTCCATCGGCAGCGATGGAATCAGGGGATCCGGGCCATCCCTGGTGGACGACATGCGCGTGTATGCGCCGGAAATCGTCGACAAGCGTGTTGCTTGGGAATCGTGGTCATGGCGGTCCATTATCGTATCAGCTTCCCCCAATCCAAGACACCACCTCCCTTTTCCCCACCACCTTCCCGCCGCGGAAAGGCATTCCAAAATCTGAGTGTCTCATCCCCAGCACCCGTGACGATCGTCTCCCCGTCAGGACTCATGGCAAGATAAAGCACCCGATGCGTGTGTCCAGTGAGTGATGCAACCTGAGAAAGCGATGGATATCGCCAGATACATATCTGATTCTGAGCTGCCGTGCTCGAGTACCCATGGGTACTGACCAACTCATGCGACGTTTGTGACCAAATAAGATTACAGACCTGGCAAACCGTCAATCACGGCATGTGGGGACGAATATCAGACACACCTGGCTCCCAGTATCCAATTCGTTCAACATCGTGCCGGAAAACGTATTCCAAAATCGGATGTGTTTATCTTGTGTCCCACCACCCGTCGCCAGTACTCCAGAGACATGTGGATCCCAGGCAAGCGCCTTGACGGCCGCAGTGTGTTCATGAAACTTCCATAGTGGAACGTCGCCTTCCCCGTCACTGCCACTATTCGACCTCGATCGACGTGTTGAAGTACCAATACCACCTCCAGGTCCGGACCCAGAGGCGTGCATAGATGATGCAGCAGACGACGCACGGCGAGATCCGCGGAGGTCCCATATACATACTTTATTGTCGTTGCCTCCGCTTGCCAGTGCTGAACCCATTCCTGAGCCTCCAGGGCCTTGCGCTGGCGCACCTCCAGTACTTGGCGCTCCGATTCCTCCCTCAACCACACATGAGCCAGTCGCAGTGACACCGGTACCGGTTCCGCGCGGATTCCCGAAGCCCATCCCCAGCTCTCCGCTCCACCGCAATCCACAGACCTCCTGTCGATGTCCTGCGCACTTTCTAAACGGTCTCCCTCCAGCACCTTCGCGGACGTCTCGATGGTGGACCATGCGATCTCTGCTCCCACTACTTAATATGTGCCCATTCCACGATAGGGCACCGATTCGTTGAGTATGAGCAGGGGCATAAGTGCGCACCGCCGTGAGAGCTGCGGCATCAAATATATGTAGTTGACCAGAAAGCGTGCCTACAGCAAGCATTGTGCCCTGCAATCACAGGACGGTGTTAACGAACACAAAAGACGTCAAGACGACGAACCTTTTGAACCCATGCAACAGAACTGATAGTGTCACCGGTTCCACTCAGGTCACACAGCTTGGAGACATGAGCATTATGGGCTGACCAGAGGTAGACGCAGCTACCCAGACCAACGCCAAGAACGTTTGTATTTGACCAATCGACCAGATTGAGGTAAAAATCATCTGCGAGATCCGGGGCATCTAGGACCCTGTAGGGCGTCTTGCAGACGCTTCGAAGTTGACGACGTGGTGATTCGAGGAGCTGGCGCGACTCTGCTCGCACCGGAGACATGGAGTATGCTTCGTCGGTTGGTGTATCGAGACGGCGCTTACTGGAGGGCGTGGGAGAAGGGGAGGTGTAATGGAATATGCGCCGGCGCGTCGGGGTGGTGGGTGCGACCGAAGAGGATTGAGTCGGTCGTGTCGGTGAAGCGGGTCGATGAGGAGAGGGAGGTGTCACTTCGCTGTGGAGGATGGTGTTGAATATGGTGTTGGCTTGCTCTAGTGGCACCACGATGTGTGGGATCGGTCCGATAGGTGCGTAAATAATTGTAGCGTGGACCAAGTCAGTAACAGAATGGGTAAGGGCACAAAAGGCTCACCCTTTATGGCATCTGACTCGGTGGGTATGATGCGATGTTTGGAGGGTGTGGAAGGCCCACTGTCGTCCATGAGGTGATACGAGGTTCTCATATCGCCCGTGTCTCTGCTGGGCACGAAGCGGTCGCCATACTCTCTGTGTGCGCGAGAAGGGTTTTCGGGTGATTCTGGCACAGGAGTGTCGCTCGCTGTGAATTGTGAGTAATTGAGGGAGGGGATCGGAACGGGGGCCGTATTTGGAGGAGCGATAGAAAAGGCGGGATTTACGCGCGGTCTGTTTCTTCGTGGCGTGTCGTCGTCTGTGTCTTGATTTGCGGCGCGCAATCGCTTACCAAAGGGCGAGTTTTTGAGACCAGACATGGCGCGATGTGAAACGTAAATTGGACGATAACGAGCGAGACGACGACGACGATGCGGTGCGAAAGGCGGAGAGCGAGTCGGTGAACGGGTCAGCGCGACCGAACCCGGGCAGGGCAGAGCGAAGAGGCAGAGAACAGGCAACCCAACGACGCGTCGATTACCTAACACCCCTGCTCACTTTTTTCAACCAGCGACACGCGTAAAAAAACGAACAAAATTCACAAAAAAAGAATAAAACGAGCTAGGAAAGGACACTCACCAACGATGTAGACGCTCCAAATGTCCCCCTGACCCATTTTCAACCAGCCTGGTCGGGTCAGGAAGCGCCCTCGTCGTCGTCCATTCAAGCGGAGACTGAACCTAAATCACGTTTGTAAGACGCGCCTCGTCGTCGTCATCGACCGCGAAAAACACTTATCGTCAGCTAGACAGACCTAGAAAACGAGTCCGACACTTTTTGACCAGGAGGACATCCTTCTCTAGTGATCGTCGCGTGCTTGAGCGCCTTGGGCCATGGATAGTGGGATGAATAGAGTGGAGACCAGCTAGTCCTACAATCACAGTCTTCTCTGACTATGGCGGTCAGTTGCGTCTTCGAGTATTTTCGTGTGTCTGTTCTGCAAAGGCACGGTAATGGGTAGTGTGGTAGAAGCGTGACTACGTGGCACACTAGTACCGCTGTTCCCACTCGTGTCTGATTGGCTTACCGCGAAATTTGTATGCCGGATACATCATCTCTGTCGCCAAGTCCATCATCACCGCAACCATCGATTACCCCAATCGATCGCTAGTATAACTGCTGCAAGGTCCGCGTGAACTTGTGTCAGTAAAACAAGTCTACTACGCGCTCATCTGGACTGTCCGAGTGGCACAATCGTTCCGAGCTGAACTCGGCCACAATTTGGATCACAGTCCACAAATTGGTCTGGTGACCTCAGAGGCGGGCCGGTCACCAGATTGTCTGCAGACTCACAGACTCGGTTTCGGCTGTAGTCAAAAAAAGACTATCTGGAAGAAGACGCGGCCTTTCTCAACACTTGGTATGATCCGACGATTCGAATGCATCAGGTCTCTCTGATGCTGCATTCTCGTGCCGGTCATCGGTTTGGCACACAGGTCCCTTCAACTTATATCTAGTCCTGTGGCCAGACTGCTATTTCGAATTGCAATGCGACCTTCAGAGGTACCTTCGGAGTGGAACAATTGTTTCCTGAGGTCACACTCGTGATTTCGGTCCCATAGTACACAATCATCAATACACTTCAACGCTACTTGATCTCTAAAACGTATGTCCGTAGAGTAGCTCGTAGAAAATTGGGTAAATAGGATATAACACAGTGAAACTATCTCAAAGCTGTAGGCACAACTAAAAAGCATCCAAATACAAGTGTCTTTGAACGGTATCAAATTATCTGAAGAGTACTATAAAAAGTGGACACGGAAGAAACCCAATATCCAATTCCAAATACCAAATGAACAAGGTCCCGTCACAAATAGGTGATCGTGACAGACGACTCGCCTGTCGAGACAGAGGTCAAAACGCGATCCTTGTGCTTAATGTCAGCAGTCGTAGCGCCGGAGGGGGTATAGAAGCCGTTCCCAGTAGCCACGGCGTCCGTAAAAGTGATCGAACCAAAGTCGGCAAACGGAACCGTTTGATTGTTACTCTTGTAATCCTCGACGATCCACTCTGCGTTCTGCTGGCACAAAGGACTGCTGGACGTCACAGCTTTCGATACTGTCTGACCATTGGACAGATTTTGAATCGTTGCGATGCCAGAGGTTGTGGACGTGGCGACGACCGTAAGTTGGATGTCGTCTCCGGCCGAGATGGTGATCCCAGAAAAATCGGAGGCGTAGGCTGGCACCCACTCGTACCAGGCTATCCACGAATGAAACGCGATGAGCTTGGTCTCAATACAAGGATTGATGCCGCTTACCATCGTAGTAAACTTGCCCTTTGTGAACAGAAAGATCGATACCAGTCTGGAAAAGAGCACCTCTGCACGTGTAACCATCGATGCCAACCCAGACGGATGCAGAAACCCAATCCGAACTCGGATCTGTATCCGAAGGGGTGGGGACGGTAAGTGTACCAGTTACAACTTGGAATGTCCCCTATTTGCACAAGGCAAGATAAGACCAGCTGCCATCGAGACTAGAAAGCATTACATACGTTCTCCTGAGCCCACATAGCGCCAGCCCAATTGGTGCTGTAGAGTTGGTTGACGATAGCATCCGCATTCTCATCGAATCCGTTATAGAGCTGAGATTGACGGCCCTCTCGGCGGCGGGCAAGTCGTGTAGCCAGTCTAGAGGGGGCGGCCAGAGCCTCAGAAACGAGCAACAAGCCGGCGAAGAGAGCAACGTGGAAGAGCATGAAGAACGAGAGAGAGAACTGGAACGTCAGAATCGAAGGTGCTGCCCTGTAGCAGAAAAGCACGAGCACAAGTTTTTATACACATTACCGGGAAGATGTCTGTATGCGGGACAAGTGACTGTAAAGAAGCCGCGATCTCGGAATCATCTGACTGATCATCACGAAGCTCCACCTGAAGCCACATTGTCCACAGCAATACAAAGTTGTCTGCAAGTGCCCCACTGAGAAGGCGGTGCTTCCCAAGCATAACCCGTCCCACGACAACACGAGCAAACTTCCAAAGGTAGGGTATCATGATGTGGCATGGCCGCCGAGAAGAACCTGTGTCGTTAATTCTGATCAAGATCCGTAAGTGAGAGCAAACGACGTCGACAGAAAACGGAGGTCCGAGCGCGAATTCAAGGCAATTTTGGCTCTTGTCCACCGTGACTGAATAGTGACTACTTTGTGTTGACCTGGGAGTCGGTGGGCAACACAGAAGCGTCTCGTGAGCGCTTGGTACTTCGCTGACATCAGACCTATCTTTAACTCTGAGCGAGTTATTAAATAGATCCGATGCAGTGCTGCCATATGTCATATCAGAGCGGATTTATTGGTCCGAGCTGTTACTGATGAATGAATTTGAGAACTTTAAGAAATTGAACTCACTGCCTCTCGGACCTGTCCTGGGATGAGCATCATTAGCTGGTGGATAAACTTATTAGCCTACGAGGGACAATAGCGATACGACACTAACAGGAATAGTCGGACAAGTAATCTTGTTCAACATCATCGGTTGAACACCATGATGACGAGGATGCCAGTGGACGAGTGCGGGACGCTCATCTTCATCGCAACTGTCAAGTAGTATTCCCACGCTCGAACAGCTCAAGGAGAACGGTGACAATATAATACGGTGGGCAACTTACCAGACGGACAATAATTTCATTGACGTATGCCCCGTAACGTGCATGTCTCCCTAGTCACCTTGCACGTATGATTACTAGCTCTCTTGCTCCCCTGCCCTCGTTTAAGGAAACGGGAGCGGGTACCTGGCGATCGATCATTAATGTTGCCGCATGCTTAGGGTCTAAGCATGCACAGTCAATTTCCAACAAGGTTTCCCAACGGAAAGACAGCGGACTAGACATGGATACAAAAGACTTACAGCAAGCCAAAACGGACAATCAGCGAAATTAAGCACCAAGATGTATATAAAGAACGCGCTGATCGAGAGGTATGTTCACCAGTGAACATCTGTGTTTTATACACATATGGACGAGACGGGGCGTCTGGATTACCCGTGCCGCGCTGGCACTATGGAAGATGTGATCTGGTTCGTCTCAGCGTCATCCACGCCCACATGGTCCCAATGACAGAACGAAAGCCAGCGAATTGCATCTCGGATGCGAGATAGATCACCTCGTCCGGACTCCCTTGGTCTCCGACGGTGGTGTGACAAGCGGACAGGTGTGCGAATTCCGGGTCCCCCAAGTTGCATTGGATGCTAGATCGTGAACCGTCCGTCGTGGAGCGCGAATCCAGACTCGAATGGCCGTTCCTGGTTCGGAATCCCATGACAGGCAAAGTGCGCCCAACCATTCTTGGCGAGCTCCTCGGCGACACCAGCGATGCAGCAGTCTTCGCCTTCAAGACACGCGAACGAGGTGTGACCACCGATGAGCTCTCCAACGTTGGCTAGTTCCGCGCTTACAGAAAAAAGTTGGCCTGCGTCCTTGGGTGCTGCTTGACCAATAGCAATGAACCGTCTGGCTACTCAAAGCCACAGGCCGACCCGGATGTCCTGGTGGACGAAGCAAGAGTGCATCTCGACCGAGGACGATGGCCTCGTCTAGGTCGTTCATCCTTCCATGCCTCTCATGCCGGCGGAGGAGACGATCTGCAAGGCCGCTCAAAGCCATCCAACGACGGGGGTGTCTTGATGGGCAAATCAAGAGTATGTCTCGGACAAGATCTATGGTTTCGTTCAGGTCATCCAGTCCACAAACCCGATCATACCGAATTGAAAGGTAATCCGTAAGGTTGCCCAAGGATACCAAACGACCCGAGTGCCCTGGTGGGCGAAAGGAGAGAGCATCTCACCCAAGAACGATAGCCTCTTCGAGATCATCAATCAACCCGAGCTTACTGTGCCGAATGAGCAGAAGATATGCAAGGAAGCTCAAAGGGTAGACACGGGTTGACTGCTAGCTGAGGGGTAAAAAGTCGAGTAGTTTATGAACAAGATAGATGGGCACATTGATCAAAGTAGGCTTGTTTGCTTGTGGATGCCTTTGAAGTCTCCGCCTTCGACTGGCGCGTCACTTTAGTACAACTTTCAGTACACGCCAAAACATGGAAACAAATACATTTTGAAAGTGACCAACGCAACATGAAGATGGTGGCTTCAACAGGTCTTCTGATGAGGAGGCCCTTAAAGCTCTTTGAGTCGAAAATTGAAGCGAACATGATCGAAGAGAGTCTGTACAAACGCATCACGTAATCTACTGACACAAAGTGATGCTGATTGGACGAAGAGTTCCACCTACACACTCGCCTGAATCAATTTCTCCAGCTTCGTTGCGTCCATGCCGGGTATCCTCGGCTGAAATTCACAAGGAAACGGAAGCGGAAACCTGCCAATCAACGCTATTAACAATCACCAACCATCGATGCACAGCAAGACGCACGTCGTAACCCCGCTCGTCCACTTGGGCACAATCGGCACGTCGTTCCCGTGTTCGTCCTTGCGGAACGACACCTTCCATAACGCAAGTATTGTCGCAACCGCATACCACACCGAGGAGTCTGCAAAGTGTCTCCCTACACAACTTCGTCGACCATACCCAAACGCAACGTTTTCGACATTATCAGACGTGAGGGTTCCATCCGGATGAAGGAATCGCTCCGGAATGAATTCAAAGGGATTCACATATTTCGACTCATCGTGTGCTATGGACCTAGGGAACAAGGGTCAGGGTCAAGGTCAAAGGTTTATAGCGAGGACTTTATAAACACAAACCAGTGGTTCACCATAATTATCGCTCCTGCATGCACTATGAAGTCAACTCGATCACAGGAAAAACGCGACGTACCTTTTGGGATGTGATATCCATCATAAACATCATCGTCGACAGCCGCGTGAGGGATAGCTACAAATAACAATAACTTAACCCTTTCTTTTGTAAAGCACCAGGCCACGACTCACCAAGGGGCCCCATGGGATAGCGTCGCAAGGTTTCGCGGATGATTGCGTCGATATATGGCAAGGAAGACCTATCACTGAGAGTCGGAAGTCTTTCCTTGCCAACTATCCCTTCTATCTGTGCGTATGCCTTATCCTGAACAGCCGGGTGGATAACCATTGCGTAGATGAATGTCCTGAGGGTAGCAGCCGACTGTTTTTACATTAGATGGGATAGAATCAGATGTGTGAGTGGATACGCACTGTTTCCGACGCCGCTAGGACCGTTCAAGTAGATGAGCCATGACGGAAATGCGTCGTGAAAAGGCACAGACGGACCTATAAAAGCGGTTGCAGCAGCTTCCTTCAAAGCTTGGACCCACGCAGTAGTCTCCACTCTTGTCTCTTCGCGGATGCCATCAAATACCATGGTTGGGGCGTTACTCCCCTCGCTCTAATCTAGGTCACAACAAATCTGATGCCGCGTTATAGATATTTACTAACCTGCCTTCGCAACGCATGTTCAAAAGGAATTTCTACCCAGTCCTTAGTCCATTCCTTGGTTAGTGCCGCAGTCTTCTTGAAACCCATACCGGGGAACCACGATGGGAACCTTAGGACTAGCCACAGCTGAATTTGGTTCAAAGGTACATTCTACACATGTACTCACTTATCGGGAATGCGCTAAGAACCCCTGCCACCTCTGGGGTATTCACTGGGGCTAAGATTCTAGCCGTCCGCTCGATGATGTCGAGCATGTAGTCGTCTGGAGATACCGGATCGTAGTCGTAGACTGCATTGATAATGACCGACGATGTGAACCTATTAGATTGGCGTAGTGTCAGGAATGTGGATTCAGTGCACTGCAAGCATTATGAGTCACTCTTGAATGAAGTCAAAAACATGCTCTGGCGACTTCAACAGTTTGTGGGCAAGTAAATGCGCCTTCCGCTGATGCAGGGGAATGAACCTTGATGCCGAGTCAGCTTTGAAAGTCTGGTGAAAGAATCGACGCTGGAGACGCCATCTGTCGCCATAGGGCATGAGGATAGTATTGAAGCCTAGTCCGTATCTGGAAGTGTTTAGACTCGCGCAATGCAAAAGACAATGGCTTACAAGGTATTGGTGACGAGATGAGGTCTATCTGCATAGTTACTCGAACGATCCTCCAAGAGAGCTTTTGCTATTTTGTCGGAGTTGATTATAATGGCATCCTGGCTGAAAATACGGAAATAAACAAGGTCGCCTTTGAACCGTTAAGTTTTACGGAGTGTTCAACCAGCAAGTCATCTATGCGGACGCACCATATACCTTTGACCATTCTGTATAGGTTAACCATGGCGCGCTACTATCGACGCTGAGTATGTTGCCCATGATAGGGAGCGGTGGAGGTCCTGGAGGTAACGGCGGGAGCGAATGAGCATTCTTGCGGTATCGACGGACAACATCGACGACGATGCAAGTGAATGCCACGATACACAATGCCGTCCAGCTGGCCGACATGGCTGAAACGTTGATACCAGAGGATGGAGCGAGAAGCGGGCGGGTCGGTGTTAAATAGCACTTCCCACCCTCCCGATTCCATTTGGTTCCATCGTCGCCGACTCTGAAACGGATGAGCCAGATCCCCGCCGGTAGGGAACGCTGATTGATTTGTGGTACGGTATCAAGTACTCGCTCGTTGGAGACGTGAGCCCGCTAACTGGTCGAGGTTACCCATAACACTTGAATTGGTCCAAGTTTGTTGGGAAGAGGGGGATAAAGATCATAGACAGTATCCTCGGAATGGTTTTCTGGTCCCGTCATCGGGTGGATGATCGTGTGAAACAAACTCATTACGTCGTCCAGTTGGCCAATCCCCTTAAATTCAGCGAACAGCCCAGCGTTGAGGACAGCCATGGGTATTCGTGACCGTCTAAGGGCCATCTTTGGCTTCAGCACAGTACCAACAACAGTCCTACTAATCCTCACTTATGTCGCGGTATTCAGCACCGTGCTCGTCACGGACAAGTTGCCTCCAGTTCCGAGAGACACGCGAGGACTCGACCTCGACCACGCTTGGTGGGATCTTCATCATGTACGCCTTGTTCATTTTATGACAATGTCCGCTGATCTTCCTTCTCAAGATTTCTGCGAGACCTCATTCATTCAACTCTCATGCCAACGACCTCGTTCGTGACTTTATCCTCGAACGCCTTGGAGACGTCGCCTCGCGTCATCCTCATGTCTCCATAGATTACGACATCGTTTCAAACGCATCGTGGGCCACGGGATCACGCGTTGTCTACCAAGAAGGAAACAACATCCTTGTCAAGGTAGAAGGCACTGATCCTGCTTTTCACGAATCTGGAGGCTATTTGTTGTCAGCACACTATGATTCGGTTTCCACTGCACCCGGTACGACTGACGACTCGATGGGCGTCGTCACGTTGTTGCAGATGGTGGAACACTTTGCAAAACACAGACCAAGGCGGACCGTCGTCTTCAACTTCAATAATAATGAAGAATCTGGATTGAATGGAGCCCACACGTATGTCCTAGAGTCCAGCCCAAGGGACAACGTTTCATACTTCCTACAAGGTTCTTACAACACCCATGGGTCAACATTAGCGACGTCTTCCTGAACCTCGAAGGTGCTGCCGCAGGAGGGTAGATTATTGTCTCTCTTTCCTTGCCAACCCGTAGTTGACAGCTTTGTGCAGTCGGCCAGTGATGTTCCGGGCTACAAGCATCGCACCACTCTTTGCCTGGACGGGCAGCCATGTCCCGCATCCACATGCCAGTGTGATCTTTGCGGACTCGTTCGCACGTGGCACTGTGCGTTCCGCAACCGATTACTCGGTCTACGAACAAGCGGGCTTGGATGGTCTCGACTTTGCGTTTTATAGGGGCAGGAGTCGCTACCACA
>JBBPTV010000796.1:0-15155 GCA_038094275.1 Tubosaeta brunneosetosa | reverse complement strand
ATGGCTCATCAGCGTACATCAGAGTAAAACATAAGTGATATTGACCAAGAACGCCGACATTCAAGTCAGCGAGGGTGGATTTCAGCGCATTGAACGCGTCCTGGTTGTTCTTGGCAAAATCTATCAATTGAACCCGGGTCTCTGCCTTGCCTGCCGTTCTGCTTTCTACAAATAATGAGCCACACTTGTATGCGTATTGTAGAAAGCACACACTGATTTCGGCCGCGACGGACGCCAACGCCGCTTCATTGCGGGCGACAAGGAGGATGTTGAAGCCCGCAGTGGCCAGTTGGATAGCAAATTCCTTGCCTATGCCGTCAGATGCACCAGTGACAACTAGAGTGAATGGTCAAGTTGGGACAATGATTGTAGTAAAACACTGCATACCTGCCCAGGCACCCTTTGTCGCGCCAAACTTCTTGAGCTGAGAAACAAGAGCCAGGTCAGTCTCGTTCCGATGTGACAGGCGGAAGAGTATACATTTTTTCCGGGGAAAACGAATGTTTGGGAGAAAACTAGCCATGTCTTGAGCAAGAAACGCGCCAAAGTGAAAGCGCCAACGGAAAAAATAAGACCGAACGTCAACGGACACGCGACAACTATAAGAAAAGTAGTTCACAAGTACGTTCAGAAAACACTGATAGACAGACCAAACAGACCTTTTTCAGTAAGCCATGTATGGAAGCAAGACATGGTAACTCGACTTTTCCGCGCTGCGCGTCCTTGCTGAAGCAACCTCCAATGGGCTTGGAAGCAAACGTGATGCAAATGATGTCACGTGTTTGAAGTCGGGATGACTTTTTCGGGCAGGTTACGTAATCCCGTGAGAAAGTAATAAGAGCGTCTCCGAAACTGATCGGAATTGTTCCGTTGTAGCCAAGTCATGATGGATGAACGAGCCAAAACGCTACCGTGGTATTGTTTAATTGTTACAAATGTGGTAGCACGTTTATTCGAATCAAAACGACAGTGCTCTCATCAGGCCGTCAATGGGAGGCCCTTGCGTACATCTTCACTTGACGAGTGATCATACATTTCATGATCTGGTCGTACCTCGAGTTGATAACTGGTCGAGTAGACCTTTGGATGGGCTTGTATCGAATCGCTGGGAACCAGACTTCTCTGGTTGCTCTGAGGTATAATCAGAGGTGAATGGTGTCCATGGGATGGTATCCGAGACGACTTACCACCCTCACGTCAAACGAGTTGGCCATCCCAGCTCTCAGCGACTCGCGGGTAAGAAGGGTATCTAAGAGGGTCTTAAAGATGACATCGTTAGTGGAGTGTGTCGTCTGGTTTACGATGCTCACATTGGTGTAGATGCGGCCAATGGGGATGGCGAACATGCCATAAAGATTGGTGTTTGGGACCATGACAAAAGAGATCAAGTCACCCAGGGAGAAAATTCCGGCGAAAAGACCTGTCTGTATAGTGCCTCGGATAAGTCGGTTGAGTACGGTATCCATTCTCCGGAAGCCAGTACGCGAGCGGGAAAAGACTATGGTCAAAGTGACTAGTAGTAGCTTGAGTAAGCTCCTTTGTGTCATGTGCATTCAACGGTGCAACATGCCTGTAATGAATGTGTCTGCGATGACTTGCATGGACAACCAGGCAATGACGAGGGGAGTAATGCTCGTCAGTTTAGATATCCTAAAGGATAATTGGTCAGCCTCGTGCGGTATTTTATTTGTGAGGCGTACACTTCGATGATCCAAGCCTCGACGCTGCAACACAAACCCAGAACAAACGAAGGGATTGCTAGCATGATGACCATGCCGTATAAGATTTTACTACTAGTCAAACGCCAGATCCTACAGCACCTTTGAATTCAGGTGAAATTGCATGGATACATCGCATACTTGCCTGAACCCTAGATATAGCTGTGTTACAAGAGCCGCGAGTGCAGTGGCTAGTGGTGTAAATTGATATGGCCAAACAGCAGCTCCAAGGAGCATTAGCACGAGGCCACAGTAAACACAATAACTTACTTGCAAAAATTGCTGGATTATTGTAGTTGTCCACGCTTCAATGGGCTTAGCATGGTTATGAATCGCGAGTTGAGTGGGACACGAACACATAGTACCATGCCATGTATATGACCCTTCGGAAATAATTGAGTCATGTCACATACATGTGATCAATAATACTCACGAAGCACTGTGGAATGTATCCAACAAGAATAGGAAGAGAACCATATACCTGGAATTATTGGTTACACAACGCACAGACGAGCATCAATGATTTGCCGACCTGATCAACGGCGGATCATTAAATTCTGCAGCAAGGTATGAGTTATGATCCCTTTCTTACTGGTAGACCTACTTATCTGATTGTATGCCGCGAACTGATATGTGACAAGACCATACAGGTAGGTATTGACTTTGATCGCAGCAGGTTGCTGATCACTGACGTCGACAGACAAACTATCATCACTCACAAAATATGCCCACTAGGAGTGTGCCTATGCGTTGAATTGTGTCAATTGATATTTGCATTCGAAAGTGGGCATATTGCGCTCACCAACTGTAAGGCCATATACGCCCATGCCTGATCGCAGAACTACGAATGAAGGATTTATGAAACGACGGAAAAGTTGAAGGGCAAGTCTGATGCAACCAATCGACCTCCTAATAAGAAATACTCACCGATTCACTGCGTCATCCGCATGGGTACGAAGTGCGGTCCGGTCTCTCATCCGCCGGTCTCTCATCCGCCAACTCGGCGCCAGAAACCTGAAACATGGTAGCAGTTCCTTTCCTCTGCCAGTTAGGACTTCAAGTCCATAGAAGTTGAAGTTCTGTCTCGATTCTCGACAAATTGCGAGTCCGGGTTAGTGGCCCGCTTCCAGCATCCAGTATCAATGGTGCCAGGAGCCCGTCGAACTCGGGCTCCTGACACGATTGATATGCACTCTTCGCACCTGTTTCATTCCGATGTGTACCCGTGTCATCTTGCGTGTCATAGAATTCGACTGAAACAACGTTCAGTCACATCAAGTGATGGAAAGCTGGCACAAAGTAGTGACAGCGACTCCCCCACACTTGGCACTGCCCTATATGCTCTTTTATGACGCCGCTTATGCAGTGGCAGAATCCCACGCCAGCAGAATCCATTACCATCTGGCATAGGTACTGCAGCGATCACGAGGAACGAGGACCGGGATGTTACAAATTGGTCATTCTCACTTGGGCGATCGTGTCTTGGGCCTCTTGGCTCTGTATGTACTATGACTTGACGTGACACTCCGAGGGCGTCCGATTTGGTAAGAGTCTGGGTACTACTACTACTCTGTACTACTAGTACTAGAAAGTTGGCTGGCTGAGGAGTCGGAGTATGACTTAGTGTATCCTTCAATGTCAGGAATACCCTGATCGACGCAGTACAATGATACAAACGTTGGCTACTTAGTCACATTTTAAACGAACAAGTTTCATGATGAAGCCTGACATAGTATTCTTGACGCTCTCGCCGCGCGATCGCAGAACACGCAGTGTGTCAAGCGTGCCTTCAAACAGACAGACCAACAGATTTGTCTTCTGCATGCTCGCTCGACGAGTGATCACATGTCTCCTTGTCTGAGAGATGTCCTTCGAGTTGAATGCTGGTCGCAACGACCATTGAATGGGTTTGCAACGATTCTGCGGGGACTAAACATCTAGGAGTACTCTACAGGAATTGGACAATGAGATCTTGAGAGGTAACCACGAGATGGTAGAAGCGGCGCACCATGTGTCTCGTGCCGTAAATAGTGGCCATCTCTGCTCTGACCGACTTGCGACAAAGTAGGGTATCCAAAAGAGTCTTCAGATAAGAAAGCAAGAAAGTTAGTGATCGCATATCGATAGATGTGACGCTTACACCCGTGTAAATACGACCAATTGGAATAGTAAAAATGCCATACAGACTCATGCTCGGAAGCATGATAAAAGAGATCAAGTCACCGATGCAGAAGATCACAACAAGCAGACCCGTTTGGATGACACCCCGAGCGATTAGGTTGATTGTCTTGTGTAAACCAGGTTGTGAACGTCTGAAGACGATGATAAAAGTGACTAGTAGAGGTGGTCAATTGGCATTTGTGTCATAGGAACGGACCCACTCGTGATAAATGTATCCGTTATGACCTGCAAGGACAACCAGGCGATTACAAGGGGGATTCTGTCGGTTGTTTTAGACATCCTAAGTAGTCATAATCAGTCGGATACAGCATTTCATTTACGAAACGTACGGGTTAATAATCCAAGCCTCGAGGCTGCAACCCATACCCAGGATAAACGAAGGGACCGCCAACAATATGGCTACGCCGTAAAATATTCTATTGTTTGTCAAACGCCAAATTCTTTATCACCACGAAATTCAGTTTGGGATCACCTCGACGTGTTGCATACTTGCCTGAACCCCAGATATAGTTGCGTCACCAGAGCGGAAAGTGCAGCGCAAAGAGGAGTAAACTGATCTGACCATATAGCCACTAGTTCGAAGAACAGTTAGGGATGGTTCCAGAATCCATATGATCGCCTGCCTCCAAGATTTGCAGGATTGCCATAGTTCTGCACGCTGGAATGGACTCAGTATCACCAGAAGCTATAAGTTGATGGGCTTACGAACATATGGTACCATGCCATGTACACGACACTTTTGAAGGGGTTGAGCCACTTTCAAAAGCCCGACCATTGATACTCACGATGCGCTGTAAAATGTATCTAACATGAACAGGAAAAGGACCATGTATCTTGAACTGTTTGTCAAAATCACGCTCCAAAAGACTAGTGACAGACAGACCTTATCGCTGGGGGGTCATCAAACTCTGAAACAACCTATCAGTCATGGCAAACTCGACGTTGCTGAGATAACTGACTTGTTTGCTGGTACGCTGCAAACTGGTATGTGCCAAGTCCGTACAAGAAAGTGTTTACTAGTTGCCAGTCACAAACACTGATTACGCAAACCCGTAGCACTCACAGAATATGCCCACTACAAGTGTCCCTATCCATTCGAAAGGAAATACGTCAATGCAATTCGCTGCAAATAGGTCACATCATTACACGCACCGACCGTCAAGTCATACGAGGCCATTATAGGACTTGAAACTATTGAGGAGCTAGATGACCGGACGGCAGCCACGACGAGAAGAGGGAATACCTAGGTTTGCTTGACACGTGCATGAGACATATAAACTTCGGAGCTAATTGCAACTGAGCTTCCCAGTAACGAAGGTAACAGGCCAGTGGCGAAACTTCAGACGCTTGATCACGGAAAATAGATCAGCTTCGTGATTGAATGGTTGCATGCGGGAAGGAAAATCGAATATTCCGTGCAAGGGGCGCAAAAACATCATACCCTCCTTGGCGGGTTACATGAGCAGCCTAGTGTATGCACGGATTTGACTCAGACCTGCCTCAACACGCAGTGAATTTTCACCAGCCTATCAGCAACCTCGGAGGGTGAGATTGTACAACTCACTTTATAGGCATGTGGAAGCCTTACAGTAAACACGTGAATGGAGGGTATTGATTTACCGCGTGAGAGCAGGCTCACACAAAAACCCTGCTTTCCCGGATGTCTTCTGATCTCATCTAGGCCTATCCGGAAGTAATGTCTGACAGGGTGATGTTCACGCGGTGCGCGCATGCCAGCGGCGCGGAATGAGTGTTCAGCGTGATGTTTCAAAAACGCATACGAAAGGACGACGTGTGGTCTGCAAAAGGATATCCTTGGCAATATTCTGTCTCAGAACACCTACTAGGAATTATGGTGTTTCAAGACAAAGCAGTTGTGTTGAGAGTGGATTTACGACATGTCAAAGAACTTACTAGGGAATAAACGAATTGCATAAGAGATAGCAACGTTGGTCATAAATCATCACATACAATGTTGTGACACATTTAATTTTACATGTCATGACCATACGAAGTAGTAGCTTGCATCATGAGATCAATTTTCCGCATTTCCAAAGCGTCTCATTGATGCTCCGGTTGAATTCCCGGAAGTTCGGTAACGGGAACTGGCGACTGGGCTAACGAAGCCAAAAGGTGACACAATTCCGCACACAGGTGTTTGCTATTGCAGCTGTGGATATCATATGCGGGGATAACCAACCGAAGACGAAAAGACATTCCGAATCCAGTAAGACATTGGTCAGTTGAATTCGAATGGTGAGTGTATTGCCAAACTTAGATCTAGACCCACAGGATGCTCTATGAAAACAAGGATAATTGCACACCAGATCCTTTTATATAACGACGATCTTGTCGGCTTCTTGATGTTCTACATGTTTATCTAAGTACATACCTAGGTACCAATAACGACTTAAACCATCTGTGAAACTGCTTTGCCCCCCATCTGTGACGTCAGACCAGACGTCCGCTGATCGACCTTGTCTACTCTCATATGAATTCGAGCGCTGGCAGATGAGGTAGCTTGCGAATCGTCTGGCGACCAAGCCATTCCAGACTTCGTGAGGATAAGCGTTGGGGGACAGAGAACAGTCGAACAACGCACCGCTCCGTTCAGATCATACGTACGGGATAGGTCTGCCTTGATCAACTCACGGGTAAGAAGTGTGTCCATAAGAGTCTCCAAATTCGGAAAGTGTACTTAGTGGAAGGAATACATTAGTTAGAACAACACTCACATTTGTGTATACACGGCCAATTGGAATAGCGAACATACCAAAAAGATTTGTATTCGGGAGAAGGGCGAACGTGAAGAGATCTCCCATGGAGAAGATACCAGCAAACAGACCCGTCTGGATGGCGCCACGAATAAGTCGATTGAGGACCGTGTCCGTCTCGTGGAAGCCACCTCGCCAACGGGAGAAGATAATAATCAAGGTAACTAGTGATCATGAGTGGATATCTTCTATCAAACGGAAAATGTTACCAGTGATGAATGAGTCTACGACAACCTGAGTTGACAGCCAAGCGATAACGAGGGGTGTTATACAGGGTAAATCAGATAATCTAAATATATTTGGTCAGGTTGATAACGAATCACCTTCGTCGGACGTACATATTGATGATAAAGGCTTCGATGGTGCAGGTGACACCTAGGAGAAACGAAGGGATCGCCAAGGTGATGACTACACCGTACAAGAACTTGCTACCAGTCAAACACCAGATTCTATGATTTCCAGATCTTTAGAGCGATTGTGTCGATGCATCATTCACTTGCCTGAAGCCAAGATATGTCTGTGTCACGAGAGCAGTAATAGCGGTTCCAATGGGGGTAAATTGGTATGGCCATAGGTTTACTGAAGATTAAAGCTTCGAGAAGTGGGGGGAAGATAAAGAGGCGAACATATCACGCACGCCCGAGAACTTCTGGACTATCATAGTTCTCCACGCTTAGAGTACCATCAATATGACTGACACGATGTCAGATAGAGGCACTAACGTGTAATACCACGCCATATATATAACCCTACAAACAAATTCAGCCATTGTCGGAATGTGCGGAATATATGATTCGACGGCAACACTTACGCTATTGTGTGGAAGGTATCCAGGATGAATAAAAAGAGTACCATATACCTAAAACTGCCCGTCAGAGGTGTGCACTACTGACTGCCTATTAACAAACTTGGTGGCTGGTCGATCGTTGAATCCTGGGGAATGGATGATCCGTTAATAATGAAGATGGCTCCAAGTAGATCTGCCTTACTCGTGCGGTAGTATGTTGCAAATTGGTATGTGACAAAGCCATATAGATAAGTGTTGACTTGTTTCTCAATTGGTTATTGATATTGAGGTGCATGACCATCATTACTCACACAAGATGCCCACCAGGAGTGTGCCTATCATTTGACCCGGTCAGATCCATCACACGAATAGGATGTCTCACAGCACACACCGATTATTTTGTCAAACGCACCCATTTCAATTTCTAGTGGCTAAATCACAATCCTTTGGCCGGACGCTTCGAGGACGGTGGAGGGCGGAGATTTGGGAAGCTGCACGCAACGCTCGCAACCTCAATTGGCAGGGTATATACAGCGACGACCCTGGGACCTGCTCTCGGCAGCGGTTCGTATCCACGTGGTATTAGGGGCGTTGTGACCTCCCTGACACTGCGTCCTGAAGCAATGAGGTCCATCGGGATAGAATAGATGACGAAAGTTGAGGCATGCAAACCTTGAATTTCCCCTCATAAATTATCACATCCGGCAAATTCCGGGTGCATGGCGGTGGAACGATTGATCTTCCGAGGTGCTTGGAGGTTGGTTGTCACGGCGAGGGAATATGTATACAGCCTAGTTTGTGCTTGCCTACATTGATTTTACCGTACAAGTGAGTATTCGTTACCACAATTGACTCTTTGAGTGATCCTCCGACACTGCCTTCAATATTCTCCGACCATCGCGGACTTCCGGGTTCACTAACATTATTTTTCCTGAGGTGGTATCAGCACCAAGCTACACTCGACTTATTGATCAAGGATTGAGAGAGCATTGTCGAACCCAGTAATCAAAGGCCGATTATCGATGGGATTTCCTCTGATTTCCCACGCACGCATGCTTTCGTAGTTTCAAGCGGCACTACAATCCTCCTTTGAATTAGTGCAATTTTTTTGTGCCGTCGGGAGCATTCGGGGACTCGTCGGCAGCATATAAAAGCCCTCCCATTAGGGACGACGTAGGGACAACGTTGAAAAAACATTTCATTTTAACCCCTGGGCAAAACCAAATTCTGTTAGCCTGCCGACATGGCATTAGTCCGCAAACAGCATTTGTTTTAGTGGGGTATCCAGCAATTTGTCCCGGACAAATTCCCGGGGTTTGTGACTCGAAAGTAAAGTGTATTTTTTCATAATTTGGGTAGCCTCAAATTTCCAAAGCGGGAAGTTGACGAGATCATTCAGTCTACAAACGAACGAATGAGTTTGGCCACCGCGGAAACATAATTCAATTGCCCCACTGAGCGATAAGAATGTTCACGAGGAATACCATTTGGGGACACGGGTAAAATGTGCTTTCTACTCACCGTGGACCTGCAGGGAGTGATTGACAGGATGGCCCTCACTCACTCAATGTACAGTACCCTGCCATCTCAGCCCGAGTCCCAAGATATATGTCGGTCGGCACTTGTTCTTCATTAAATCGGCTACAAGTTCTAAGGACGCCAGTGGGAAATGCACGAAATCCCATCTCGGTAACAGAAAACAAGAAGAAATGGAAACCAATAGAAAAGTGAAACAGGAGTGTGATGTAGGTAAGTTTTCACTTGAGAATTATCGACAATATCGTATTACCTGAATCCCACGGCACGGTGGAGTAGGGGAGACTGGGACAGACCCTGGGAGGCTAGCAGGGAAACCCGGAAGGCGTGCGGGTGGAAGGACACTGACTACCTACGACAACCGACGCGACGACCTACTACGCACGGACTCCCGACACCGCACTCACTCTCCGCCTAGCCCGATCCCCCTGCCACAACGGAAGTGGATTGGCGTCAACAGAATAGCAAAACTCACTGGAGTAGAAAACATTGCAGGAATGTTCAGAGTCGGACTGAGGTTCTTTTGCACTGAGGGTCTAGTAGGACCTGATGCATGACGGTAGACCCTGATGAGTAGATAGGCTGGCCACCAGCCTGACTCAGATATCGGAAGTTCAGCGAGAGCAAACTATCCAAGCATGAACACCGCACCAGAAAAGTGGGTTTTTCTTCCACCCACTATTTAGTACGGCGCAACGGCACACCCTCAATGACAAGGAGGGCGAGGCGTGACGTCGCGCTACCACAAGACGAGACGACGACAACGGGGAAGAGGCGCGACGACGATCGTGGTCGCGCCGCTCCCCGCGTGATAACATACCATATCCTGCGACGGCGATGAGCGCAGCCATTCACCGACTGTCGCCCCATATCAAGGGCGACGACGCTCGAGGGCAGGGTGCAACGGCACACCCACCACAACGGCGATGAACGAAGGCAACAGAGCGGCCACACCCACCTCAAAACAACGATGGAGCGACGCCACAGCCATTACGCGCGAGGACGAGGGAAACGTGACGACCACACCACCACCAAAACGAGGACGTCGACGAAGGCATGCCCACGGCGACAACGACGACGACGTGCAAGCGGGGGCGACAAAATAGCCGTGCCAAAGGACAACGACGGAGATGATGACATGCAACCGCATGCGCACCACCGCCAGGACGACGTACAAGGGCATGACGACGTAATGGGATGGTGTCCTTCGAGTTGAATGCTGGTCGCAAGGACCGAGAGGTAGTCACGAGATGGTGGAAGTAACTCACCATATGTCTCGTGCCGTACATAATGGCGATCCACTTCCAAGAGGTTGAGCCATCTTCAAAAGCTCGATCATTGATACTCATGACGCGCTGTGAAATAAGTTTAACATGAACAGGAAAAGCTTGAATGATCTATCAAAATCACGCTTGGATAAACTAGTGACAGACACATCTCATCGCTGGAAAGTCCATACGAGAAAATGTTTACTAATGGCCAGTCACGAGCATTGATTATGCAAATTGGCGCGTAGCACTCACAGAATATGCTCACTACGAGTGTCCCTATTTATTAGATATAAAATACATCAATAAAATTCGCTGCGAATATATCACATCATTACATGCACCGACCGTCAAGTCACACAATGCCATTGTGGAACTAGGGATTGTGGAGGAGCTAGGTGACCGGAAGGCAGCCCCAACGGGGGAGCACTAAGCCTGCTTGACACAAGTATGACAACATATAAACCTTGCGGCAAATTGCAACTGATCTTCCCAGTAGTGAGTGTAGGCGTAGCTTCAGGCGCTTGATCACGAAAACAGATATGCTTCGTGATTGCATGGTGGAACGTGCGAAGGGAGATCGAAAATTCCGGGCGAGGGGCGCAAAAACCTTCATAACCACTTCGGCGGGTTACATGGGCAGCCTACAGTGTATTCACAGGTTCAACTCGGATCTGCCTGAACACGCACCCAAAAGTATCTTTACTCCCGAAGTTCGAGCACCGCGTGAACGTTTCTCCGTCAAACATTCACTTCCGGGTATCCAAGGCCAACAAGTCTAAATGAGATCAGAAGAAGTCATCTGGAAAAACAGGGTTTCCGTGTGTGAGCCTCAGCCTCCTCTCACACGGTGACCGAATACCGGATATTCAGGCGTTTAACGTTTCTACAATCGTGGGAAAAGTAAGTTATACATGCTGTTTCTCTCGGCCTCCCGAAGTTGCTGATAGGCTGGTCGAAACGCACGGCATGCCAGCCTTGAACGAGAGCGTTCAGCGTAATGTTTCGAAATGCAACCAGTACTTACCGTAGAAACTACGACCTGTGCTCGGCAAAGGATATGCCGACAAGCTTTGGTAATATTCTGTCTTGGAACGCCTGAGAGTTATCATGGAGTTTCAAGAGGAATCTGCTGAGGAGAAAAGTAGATGGACGGCATGTCAAAAGGTTTATCAGAACCTAGGGAGCAAATCGGAGTTGCGTAAGAGATACCAACGTTCAGTTGGCTACTAACAAATGATCACATACTCAAACTTTCCGGGCCACGCATTTTGTATGTCATGGTATGAAATAGCTTGGGTGTTCGACATCAGAGTTACGAACTGAAGAGCACACCATTTTCTCTTCAGTATTGCTTGCTTTTATGCATCCCCCAAGCGTGCCATCGATACCCCAGAAGAACTACCGGAAGTCCGGTGATACATGTCGTTGACGTCAGTGTTCGGATATGGGAACACCCGGGGACGTATGCTACAGACTTGTGCCGTGGTAGGCATCATTCCTGTTACATATTACGCTTCCATCGATCACATTCACGAGCACCACTAGTTATTGGTGCACTCCGTACGCCACGAGATCTTTTTATATACAACAATGGTCCTGCTTCCTAGTGTTCTACAAGTACATACCCAGGTACTAGTGAATTATACAGTATTACGAAGTATACTAGAAACCGAAAGCAAGATGGACAACGAAGTCATCGATATACAACGGTGTAAGACAACTTAAACCATCAGCGAAACTGCTTTTCCCTCTATTTGCGACGTCAGACCAGACGCCCGCAGAGCGTCCTTGTCTGCACTTATTGGAATTTGACTGTTGGCAGACTGAGTTGGTGAGGTCGCTTGCGAATCAGGCGACCAAGCCATTCCAGACTTCATAGGAATAAGCGATAGGAAGGAGAACAATCAAACAACGCACCACCCCGTTCAGATCATACGTGCAAGATAAGTCTGCCTTGATCAACTCGCGGGTAAGAAGGGTGTCCATAAGAGTCTTCAAATTCAAAATTTGTAGTTAGTGAATAGTATATATTGATCAGAATGACACCTACATTTGTATATATACGGCCGATGGGAATAGCGAACATACCATAAAGGTTTGTATTCGGAAGAAGAGCGAAAGTGAAGAGGTCTCCCATGGAGAAGATACCAACAAACAGACCCGTCTGGATGGCGCCGCGAATAAGTCGATTGAGAACCGTATCCGTCTTGTGGAAGCCACCCCGCCAACGGGAGAAGATAATGATCAATGTAACTAGCGGTCATGAGTGGATATCTTCTATCGGGCAGATAATATTACCAGTGATGAACGAGTCCACGGCAACCTGAGTTGACAGCCAGGCAATAACGAGGGGTGTTATACGGGGCAAATCAGATAAACTAAAAAGTTCGGTCAGGTGGGTGGCGGATCACCTTCATCGGACGTACACGTTTATGATAGATGCTTCGATGGTGCACGTGACACCCAGGAGAAATGAAGGCACCGCCAAGGTGACGACTATACCGTACAAGAACTTGCTATCAGTCAAACACCAGATTCTATGATATCCGGAGCTTTAGAGTGATCGGATCGATGCACCATTCACTTGCCTGAAGCCAAGATATATCTGTGTCACGAGAGCAGTAATAGCAGTTCCAATGGGAGTGAATTGGTATGGCCATAAACCCACTTCGAGAAGTGAGGGGAAGATTAAAGAAGCGAAGATGTCACGCACACTCAAGAACTTCTGGATTGTCATAGTTCTCCACGCTTGAATGCCATCAATATGAATGACACGATGACAGATAGAGGCACTAACGTGTAATACCACGCCATATATATAGCCCTACAAACAAATTCAGCCATTTGCGGGGTATGCGGAGTACATGATTTGATGGCAGCACTTACGCTATTGTGTGGAAGGTGTCCAGAATGAATAAAAAGAATACCATATACCTAAAACTTCCCATCAGAGGTGTACGCTGCTAAATGCCTAAGAACACACTTGGTTGCTGGTCGATCGTTGAATTCTGGGGAATGGGTCATCCGTTAATAATGAAGATCACTTTAAGTAGATCTGCCTTACTCGTGCGGTAGTATGTGGCGAATTGGTATGTGACAAGGCCATACAGATAAGTATTGACTTGTTTCTCAATCGGTCACTGACATTGGTGCGCATGACCATTATTACTTACAGAAGATGCCCACCAGGAGTGTGCCTATCATATGACCGATTAAATTCATTACACGAAGGTACTTCGCAGCACGCACCGACTATTGTATCAAACGCGCCCATTCCAATTTCTAGTTGATCTTATGACAAGGACAGTGGAGGGAGAATTTTTGGGAAGCTGCACGCAGCGCTCGCAACATTAATTGGCAAGATATATACAGCAAGGACCCTGGGACCCGCTTTCGGGAGCAATCTGTGTCCACATGGCATGAAGTGCGTCGTGACCTCCCTTAAACTGCACCCTGAAGCGATGAAGTCCATCGGGATAGAATAGATGACGAAAGTTGAGGCGTGCAAACCTTGAATGTCCCCTCATAACGGTAAATAATTATCACATCCGGCGAATTCCGGATGGAATTGGCGTATGGAATTCCGAGGACTCGAGGGAGGTTTGGTGGTCACCGCGAAGGAACATGTATACAACCTAGCTTGTGTGACTATAAATTGATTTTACCGTACAAATAAGTGTTCACCAGCACAATTGACTCTTTATTAAGTGAGCTCCGACACTGCTCCGAATCATTCTCCGACTTCACGGACCTCCCAAGGGATTTCTCCTGGGGACCAGGCTGTACCTAACTTAGTGATCGAGGATCGAGAGAGCAACTAAATCATCAAGCTGCATTGAAGGGCCGATTATCGCTAGGATTTCTCTTTTTTTCTCACACATGCTTTCGTAGTTTCGGGCGGCGCTACACAGTCCAACTTCTTTGAATTGGTACAAAGTTTTGCGCCCGGAAGAATATAAATGCCCAAACTTTCCTTCTCATTAGGGATAACGTAGGGGCTCGACAGCGTCGCCAAAAAATCCATTCATTTTATCCCCTGAGCAGAACGAAACTCTACTTACGGGCCAGCCCACCAGGCGTTAGTCCGGGAAGAGAATTCCTTTTAGCGAGGGATCCAGCGATTTATCTCTAGCAAGTCCGCGGAGGCGAGTAGAATGACCAGCGCTTCAACTTTCACCGCGGAGTAGTTTGCGATCAAACTTGACATTCAAGTTGACAGCCAGCGTGCTTTGGCTAGCCTGAAATTTCCAAAGTAGGATGTCGCGACAGACCGGGAAACTGATAAGATCGAACGTTCAAAGTAACGGATCTGTTTGGCCACCGCGGGAACAGAATTTAATCGCCTCGCAGATCGATAAGCGGGTTTACAAGTAATACTGTTTGGGAACATCGGGTTAGAATGGTCGAATATGCTTTCTATTCATCGTGACCTGCAGGGACTGATTGACAAGATGACCCTCATTCATTCAATATACCCTGCAAGCATCTCCCGAGCCCCAAGGTTTATCGGTCGAGCGTTGACAAATGGTGCTGTGTCGACATTTGATGAAGGAAGCAATTGCGCAGCATAAGGTTCTGGCAACTGACCTTGAATGGGCATATTAGGGAGTGCCGCATCTGTAACAAAGTCATCCTCCGCCGACCCTGTCCGCATGTTTCCACCTCGCATTTGTGCTGGGAAAGGGGAATTCAGGGACTCGAACTGAAGGTGGACGTGACCGAGACGTACCACCTACAGATTCAATTATGTCTGCTATGTGGTCAGTCTCGTGCGTTGTACGTCGTGGAGATGAGTCCTTCAGCTTCAATACAAACATACTCATGAAATATGAAATTGGGCGCTGATAGGGACCTTGCCTAACGACCCGCAGCCGTCTAAGACGTAATC
>JBBPTV010000795.1:0-15165 GCA_038094275.1 Tubosaeta brunneosetosa | reverse complement strand
AGAACAGTCCCTGACATAACCGTTTATAGTTACTCTAAACCTGCATCGCGTAGCACAAACCGACTTAAAGATTTGAAGGGCTCGGATGACAAAAACCCACTACAAGACATTCGCGAAAGTCACGAACCGCCACTGACAGTCATGAAACACAGAATACGCGTCGCTAATGACTCTGTCAATCTTGATGCGCACTAGGCCTCCAGAGCGCCTTCGCCAGTGCGTTTAAAAGCCTGACGGTCAAGACGTTCTCATGTTCTCCCTCCTACCATGCCCTTGGTGTCATGTGCTGTTCTCCTCCTACCACTCCTTGCCTTGTCCTCGTTCGAGTTCACACAGGCAAGCGGTTCGATGCAAGGCAGCTGGCCCCAGGAATATCCAGGAATGCCTAAAGGCGATTACAGTCCAGAATGGCAGAAATGTGTGTCCCATATCTCACATTGCTGTGTCCTATTTCGATGTTCTTGTAGATTTTCAGGTGACGGAGAGTCTTCCAAACGTGACCTGGCCACTTGCTCGCAACTGGGCTGGCAATATCCCCGTACAGAGAGCTGGTCATCCCAATAATACCCTGTTCTTTTGGGCGTTCGAGTCCTCGCACGGTTCGTTTACTGAAAACAATAGTGAACCTTGGGGGATCTGGCTCAATGGAGGGTGCGTTTGTAAGCGCATATATAATACATGGCTGACAGATCCGCATAGTCCTGGCGCTTCAAGTTTCCTCGGATTCCTATTTGAGGTGAGTCTGAATCCTGCTTCTGAGATCGACATTCACTTCTACCATAGAATGGCCCCATTCGTGTCTTGGGTAATTATTCGGTCGTTGAAAGTCAGCACCCGTGGACCGAAGTTGCCGATTATGTATGGATTGACCAACCGGTGTATGTCGATTTCTCGTTTTCATACTGCAGAATCACAGCTTTGTTGCAGCGGGACGGGGTTTAGTACAGCCGATACCGATGGCTATGGCGAGTACACTGCTTTCCTTTTTTTTGTTGGCTTTTTTCTGACGTCCAATTTAGTTGCAGATGAAGACCAGCTGGGTCGTGATTTCGTGAGATTTGTTGGTGATATCCCGATTGGTCGCTGAGCAAATGCGGATTGACAGATGGGTTTCCTGGAGAACTTTGTAAAGGTGTTTCCTAGCCTCGCCACACGGCCCTTGCATCTCACCGGGGAGAGTTACGCTGGCACATTCATTGTAAGTCTTGGTTTCGTTCACCCGAACCGGATGGTGTCAAGCTTTCTCAGCCCTATATCACGAAAGCATACTTCGAGATGGAAAATCCACCGGTCAATCTCGCGAGAATCGCCATTGGGAATGGAGCCATAACATCCTTGGAGGCATTTATCGAATTGCCCGTGGTGAGCGTTCTAGAGACGTACCCCCAAATAATTGGGTACGATACGCAAGTCTTTGAGTACTTTCGAGAACAGTGAGTTCAACAAGTGATACGAGTCTTCAGCGGTGTTTATGTTCGGTTTAGGAGCGAGCTTTGTGGTTACAACCTGACACTCGAATACCCTCAGCCCGCGTCGTTCCCGACTTTACACGCTCCACTGCCCTCTAATGGTGTAGGATCCTCTGGAATAACCGAGGGTAAATTTACCAAGCGACGGCTTGTAAATGATGCGCGGGATCGGCTTGCCATCAAGCTCAGTGAGAGGGGCAATGCATTCTTAGAACATGGTGAGAGACTTCGCGCCCGTGAGATCTGGAAGCGCAATCTTGCCGGCCGCGCCAACGGGACCATCGATCCATTGTATCAATGTGATCTCTACACCGAGATGATCGACTACGCTATCAACTTCACGTTTCCTTGGTGTATGTTTCTATCCCTTCTCATCCAACCTGATTGTCCATCCTAGCATGTCCTTCCAAGCGTCGGGCCGTGAATTCAATTACTATGATGTCCCTGACGCGTCGAGCCCCGAAGAACCAATGGACGGGAGCATTTTCCTCAATGGCACGTCTGCCATCTCCAGCCACCTAATGTTATTTCATCGCATGCTTTCAGACCCTAAAACGCGTGCTGCAATTCACGCGCCAATGAGCAAGGATTGGAAAGAAGTTATCCGTCCATTTTTGCCCAACAATAGTACCAGTAAGTGACCTCCGCGGAGATCAACCTCGGCTGATGTCACCCATTCGCAGTCCATCGGTACGGAGACCCAAGTCAGCTTTGATTTTACTGTTCACCCTTGACAAAAGTTGACTCACGGTTTGCATTAGGTGTCGAGTGAGTAATCATTGCGATTGGGTGTTCGGGTGCTCAGATAGGTCAGACCTATGGCATTCTTATCGGAACTTGCGACGAATGCTACTGCCCACGACATGAAAATCATCATCTACTCCGGAAATGATGACACCGTCGTCCCACACTTTGGTTCTCAAGGTATGCACTTTTCTCCCACGACCATTCCCGCTTCTTCACTTTGCGTACAGTTGCCATCCAAGTATGAACTGACTCGTGTTACACGACCTTGACGTATCTGACCTACTACATAGAACACGACGTTTGGGGGGATACGAGGATTCACTCGCAAACCACAAACACCTTGGTACAACGACGCAGGCGAGTTCGCTGGTATTGTCCATCAAGAGAGGGGTTGGACCTACGTTCTTGCTGCCCATGCCGGACATTTCCTCGGGTACAACAACCCCATCTCCGTGAGAGACCGTCTCATACTACAAGTGTTGCTGCTAACGTCTCTCACAAGACGATTACGCTTGTCCGGGAATTCATCTTTGGTAACAATCAAACCGGCCTGGTCGTTCACGGTAACTCCGGGGATGTCTCTGTCATCGGGGGTGAAGAACCGTCCCTCGGGAATGAAATTATGACTGGGCAAGCGGCGATCTATTATGGGAGTGCCACGACGACGTCCAGCTACTTTTTCCCGTCTGCGACTGTCGAGGCTTGGAACCACTACATGGCGACGGCGACACCAAAGGCGACTTGAAGTAGAAAGAGGACGAGTCATGCAAATGCAATAATCTCAACACTTCCTGTGATGCCTCAAAGAGGACCGGAGTTGTGCTGGTAGATGCTTTTGTTGTGATGTCATTGTCCTTCGACCATTTCAGGCTTGTTTTGTGTCCCGTTTGCGTATATGAGACGAGTTTCCCTTCGTATGTATGGAACGCTAATTGAAGGTGTACTAACGATAGGGAATCAGTTTTCCCACTCTCCTTTGCTTCATTGTCAGCCTGAACGCAAGACAACAATGTTTTTATTTATTTATTTCGTCATGCAATCGTCTGTCGTTGCTCAAGCAACGTGTCTACGAACTGGGCAAACGATGTGCAGACCTGGTCAGGCGGCAACACATCCGCCCGATCCTCATCCCCTGCGCGATACTTGCCTGTTTTCACTTTTGTTGATCGTGAACCGACGAGAACGGGGATTCACAACAGGCGAACGCACCCAGGACACGCCAAAGACCAAGTTCGATGGCACCTTCACCGAGATCCGCATGCACGTCGTCGCCGATCACGGCGACCCCCTCCCACTGTTTCTGGTCAGGACGGCCCCCCTGCGCAGCATCGCTCAGATCGCGGTCGAGGTCGCGCAGCACGGTCTCGAAAAAGGCTCGCGTAGGCTTCCCGACGACTGTGGCGGACGTCCGCGCGGCGTCCTCAAGGGCGCGCACGAACGGTCCCGGGCCGAGAGAAAGGGCGTGGTCAGACGCCTCGAGGTAGCGCGCCCTGTGCAGGGCGATAAGCGGTGGGCGGGGACAGTCCGCGTGTGCGGGAGGTGCCAGGGCGTCCTGGGGTCGATCTTCATCGACTAGGATCCGGAACGCAGTGTTGAGATGGGCGTAGTCGAGCACCTCCGGCGCGAGACCGACGACGACCGCGTCGTAGGGTGAGGACGGCGCGGGATCGGGTATGTTGGCGGCGCCCTCTAATCCGTCCGTGCACTCTTCCAGCGCAGACGGGGAGAGAAGCATGTACGGCCTAGATATACCCCAAACGACCGGTTCGACCGTCAACTCGGTATAGGTCTAGCTCACGGGTCACAACGGGACTTACTTGCTCAATTTCAGCTCGTTCAGCACTGCCCTTAGAGCACCGATGCTTGTGGACAGCATTGCTCGACTCCTTGCTGGTGTTGCTGCAGAGCCGAAAGGGTATGTGTGCATCGCGAAGTTTCGTGATTGCTTGTGCGGCACCGGGAATGGGTGATGAGCCGATAAGGAGAGTGCCGGAAATATCAATGAGGAGCCCTTGGATGGGAGGAGATGCCATGACTCGGAATGAAACCATTGTTTGAGTGTTGAACGTAGAACAATGATGACAGATGTAGATTAGGCCTGTATCGACCGATACGTGCCACGTAAAGTACCATAAGTGCATAGTGTAGGTTGTGATTTAATTCTTCCACAATTGCAACCTGATTGTCCGATCATAGTTTCTGTACAGTGTCCGCTTCCAATTGCTCCTTCCCTTGCTTCAGCTCAGCAATGATTTTGTCCCGTCGTTGAATAGCCGTAATGGCTTGGTCAGAGATGTTGACCAATTCTCTGAGTGATCCTGAAAAGGTGTCAATTGATTACCCACCAAATTTGTCCGACTCACGTTCTATCCCCAACATCATCAACGTCTATCCGCCAGCAAAGATCAGCCCATCCGAAAAAGGTGGCGGATCCCAAACCACGAACCTGACGGGACTCGGCGTCCTTCAAGATGTCTTTCTTCGCATTCTCTGGTAGCCTTTTCCCTCCCATGACGTCGTCGACCAGACTCCAAAGGGTTTCATCGACAAACCTTTCTGTGCCTACCGAATGCTCGTCCGATCCTCCGATCAGTTCCATATACTGTTGTATCGACCGCGTCTCCATCAAGACCTGCCGCGGAAGCTGTTCCAGAGACCGCTGTGTACGCAGGGTATGCGAGTCCGTCTTGGAGTCGGAGACAGGAGCGGCCGCGATGCCCTCATTGGCCACAGTCTCCGTCGGTGACGATGGTCTTCGGTCTTCGACGACGTCGGTTTCTTCACGTTCGACTGTATTACGGACGGTCCCGGTCGAGGAGCCAATCCGCTGCACTTTCTCCCTCATCTCGACCTTGGTGTATTTGCGATACTTTTGGACGACGTGCTTAAAAGAGTTGCGACCGAGAATGCCCTTGTATCGTGACGTGTACGCTTCGGAAACCACTGCGAGATAAAGACGTCAGATTAGTTAAGCGAGAATTAACTTGGGTGCAGACCGGAGACGAAGATGGTAATGGTCGCAACGCCGACCAACGCCCATACAACAAAAATGGAACGTCCTGCTGGGGTAGAAGGTGATACATCTCCGTAGCCGATGGTAGAAAAGGCGATAAAGCCTGATAGACAGTTCAGTAGAGGAACACTTCAAAGGAACGGGAACACGAACAAAAGTAAACGGAATGTCCATATGTCCAACCCTCGGTCGCCTTGAAGATGGCGGCACCGCCCTAGAGAGGGACTCAGCGATCCGATGATCTCTTTATTCTTGCGCTCGCTTACCAGCCAGAAAATAAGAAACCAACCCCAACTCAAGCCAGAGCGTGTGTAGTATGCTTTCTTCTCAGTATCAGCAACGTCTTTACGATAGTCTCCATCTGAAGAACTTTGCAAACTTCCGGAACTATCTTGAGCGGATTCCGGTCCATCTACCTCCTGACCATCATGACCATCTGGGAGAGGAGCACCACCGGATTCATGAACCGCAAAGCTCAGCTTGGTGAGCATCACAGCCATGGCACCCAGCCGACGATGTGTCAAAGGCTCCTTTGCATGTTCATCACCATGGTAAATAGAATGCACAGTAAACCACGATGGCAATGCACGGTGTTCTTCGTCCGCAGAATGATTACAATCGTCTTGGTCATACGTGTCGTAGAAATCCTCGGGGAGCAACGTCTCGAGAGGCACGCCTGCCTCGAGAGCTGCTGCTTCAAGCTGACATCGAGGAAGAGCTTCGAGGTTAAGCTTCATGCCGTGCCTGCGATAGCTTTGGTGCTTGCTCCTCCTTGCAGTTGCCTCGATTGCCCTTTCAGCGCGCCAAAAGGCGGACTTGAGCTTCAGCCAGAGGGATTTGTGGTTGCCTGTGTGTGATGGCACCCATACAGGTTTGTGCCTTCGGCGTAAACGCCATATGATAGCATGCCTCCATCGTTTCTCCGCGCGCCGCTGACGACGAGCTACTCGTCTTCTTTCCTGAATTGCCAAAAGGCGCCTCCGATACCCAAAATCAAGGCCTTCCAAAACGGTCTCGCGCACATAGCCGACCACGAAAGCGAGATTAATGATGCCAATCGTCGCATAGATGCAGATAAACACTCTGGATCTTGTTGAGTCTGGAACGATATCTCCAAAACCAATAGTCTCGATGGTGACGACCGTAAAATATAGGCCGTTTATAAATGTCAAGTTAAGGAGGAGTGTATTGATGAGGCCGCCGAGGGTAATGTAGCAGAACAGACCAATCATAATAATGACCAGAGATCGTTGCCTTCGGGTGAGTCCACTCCCTAGTAAGTTGATCACTTGGTCAGCCACCAGAGGTAAATGTTTAGATACGCACCACTCTGCTTAAAGTCGCGAGTTCGAATAAGATCAACGATGAGGGTCAAGTTCACAAACATGGAGGTGATTGTGGAACATAGAGTCATCCAAAATGCCTGGCCGGGTGTGTAGTCACCCTTTACCGTCCCAAATGTGCCAAGAATAATAATGTTGATAGTATCTGAACACAATCATAAATTGATGGAGCAATAATATGATGGTGAAACTTACCGTGTGTAGAGAGAAATAGGACACACAATATCGTCATTGTCTTGATACGCCTTTCCAAGAAACGGATGACCAAACAGATATTGGCCAAGACCACGCATAATATACTCAGCGCGACTCCGACGTCAATCAAGGGGGGGTTAGGTTTCGTGGCAACGATTGTAGAGCCTTCCGTACGAACATACCAGTGTTCTGTGAGTCCGGGTATCTCCAACAGAATGCAAAATGGAATGACAATGCCAGATACAATAGGCAGGACGCGGTAATGGGGTATGTATGCTTGGATCTCTTCTTCAGCATTTGGGGAAGGACATATGAAGGACCATATTCGGGAGAGGATAGAGCGGACAAAACTTGAACATGCCCTTGGCTGGGTGTCCGAACCATCGTTGACGAGCGTCTCGTCGTATTCCTGGTCATCATCTTGATCCAAGTCTACGTCATCTTCGTCGTTTGTTCCGGGATCCCCCTGGTCGCCTTGAGCGGCATTGTTTCCAACTTTCTCTGGGTCCCCGGTGTTTCGTGGGCGTCGCGAGGGTGTTGCGTGGGATACTGGTTGTCCACCAGCGGACCGCTCTTCGTCAGGGGTCTCTTCCTTGAGTAGATGTGTTAGGAGCTCCTTCAAGTTCATCAGAAAATCAAGTTGTCACGAAGATAGATAGGCATTGAAGTCAGGAAAGGAATGAGTGGTTGAGAACGGAGCAAGGAACGTACGGTGGAGATGTGTGGTATGAGGAGGTCACGTGCAAGTCACTCTATGTCCGAACGGCTCCCCAGGCGTCGTCACCGACTACGTTCAACCAACATGGCGGATATTTTAGCAGAAATCAAGAAAATACCACCAGTGACACGTTTTCTTGTTCTGTCTTCCCTTGGTGTCACTGTTTCAGCTTTCGCTGGCCTTGTTTCTGGCTACAAGCTGGTCTTCGTAACACCACTTGTCATCAAAAAATTGGAGGTAGGTCCTAGCGTACTTTCCCTTGCACCATTCAACAAAGGGTCATAGGTTTGGAGAATATACACCAGCCTGTTCATTGGGTGTGAGTGTGCATTGATTCTTTAGCACTGCTTGAACCCCAATTCGATGAGTTAGCGATGAAGCTGGATTACTTGTTCCATCTAGTGATGCTATAGTGAGCCTTTGGTTTTCTCTGTCTTTGGGCCTCTCAACTGTCTTGCACACCACTAGTCGAAATTCAAATACTGTCGAGTCAGCAAATTACGACCGCCGTTCTTCGGACTTTGCGTGGCAACTCTTGTTTGCCTCTCTAGGCATTATTGTCAGTGTCTTGGTTAGCACCATCATTTTCGCCGTCACTCAGTAGTCTTCAGGTCCTTAACCGCCCATTTGGTGCCTTTGTCCACGACCGTGCCCTTCTGAGCTGTATAACTTACTTGGCGTGTGTATTATCACCGCCCGGTACACAAACATCCGTCATGGGCCTTCTCACTATCCCTGTCAAATATTTCCCATATGCCTTGCTGGCGATGGATGCCATCAGTGGTCGTGCATCAGAATGCATAACAGGGATGATCGTTGGTCACCTCTGGTGGTGGTTGGTGTGGGGTTCGGGCACCGGAGCTGGAGGTGTGGAACAAGGAAGGTTTGCGGACTTTGTTCTTGCGCCAAGATGGTTGAGAGATTGGTTCGGTGAACGTGAGGGTGAGCGCAGGTCTACCAACAGAGGTGGATATCAAGTTCATGCTCCCAAACGTCCCGAGCGTCCCGCAAATGTTCGGGCAACTGGACACAATTGGGGTTCTGGTCAACGACTTGGCAGTAACTAGGCTACGTACCAAGTAACGGGTCGTACCGAGACGGTGAAGGAGGTTGCAGCATGGGTATGTAGTTTATATTCTATGCTTTCCAGCCATACTCGTCCCAATATGCGTTCATCTTGCTCAAAATGTCTGATTGTCCACGCTCCTTCAACCAAGCCATCAGAGTCCTCATCTTGAGCACCGAGATTACGCGTCCCTTGCCGCCAACGATACCCTCCACTTCTTCCACTGTGCTCCCGCCATCCTGTCCCCGCTCCTCCCTATCTAGCAACTGGATCACACCCACCACCTCGCCACCCGCCGCCTGTATCGACTCGATAGCCAGCCGCACGGCCGTCCCAGCGGTCATAACGTCATCTAAAATGAGGACCTTTTTTCCCTTCACGGGTACCCCGACGAGCTTGCCCCCTTCACCATGATCCTTTGCCTCCTTGCGATCGTACGCGAATCCATACGATCGACCATACCTGGCGCTCAGCACAAGTGTCGTGCAAGCTGCCAGCGCGATGCCCTTGTACGCCGGTCCAAAAACGATATCGAAAGCTGGGATCGTGTGTGCGTCGAGCGCATCCACGATCGTCGCCGCATACGCATTGGCGACCGTGTTGAGAATCTTACCGCTGCTCATGAGACCCGCATTGAAAAAGTAGGGCGAGATCCTGCACCGGCGTTGCGTATGGGTCAGGATGTCATGATGGTGCGACTAAGGGCGTACCGTCCTGATTTGAGAGTGAACTGGCCAAACTTGAGTGCGCCAACCTCCTCTGCTTGAATGAGGAGCTCTGTCTGATAGACTTGTAGTGTGTGGGAGGACATTATTGTCGACGATTCGATCAAACTTCGGCCGAAAGCAATTTTGTTACAATCCGCCGGCCCATCATGCCGAAACACGGCTTACCCAGAACTTCGTACAGCGTAATAGAGCTTGCCGTGACAAATAACCTAGTTGTCACGGAGTGTCACTCCATGTGATATTGGTTGGTTTCGCATGACGTATCTTGCGTTTGGAATGCAACTAAAGCATTACCAGTAGCACTCACCACACGACTCCTTGTCTGCCATGGTGAGCACTAGCATATAATCTCACCTTGTGGACTCGACAACATGCACATCTTAGAACGGTAATGATCCTGCTGCCACCCCCTCTCGCTTGTGGTCTGCGTTGCCCACCGTAAGATCACAACTAAACTTCGACGTGCTATATCTAACCAGGATCAGCTACCAAACGTCATCGGGACTACTGCAACCGCCGCTCCCCTTCCTGATCCCGTCCCTCCTGTCCCGGCGTGGCTCTCCATACCTGGCATTCCCGTAAGATCAAAACATGTTTATACTATGATGAGACTTCTAACCAGTCGTACTACTTGGCAAGCTACCGACTTTTATTAGGACGACTACTCCACCACTCGAAGCTGGTGCAGAAATATCTTGCGCTTGCTACACCCTGCTCCATGAAGCCCCTCGCAAAAGATCTGTGACGACTATACAAGAATGGGCTACGCTCTTGGTATCAAAAGTCCCTCCAGAGTACCTGCGACATTTGCGTGTCGAGGCTGTCGAACGCCGAGAGTGTATGACAGCCACCTATCAGTACGAAGTTATCGTGGCAAATATCATTGGTTTGACCACAGGGTAGGTCAACGGCCGCTGTTAGTTTTAGTCGCTAACTATGGCATTCACAGTCAACGGATGACAGTTGTTGCACAACGCAATGCTGAATCAGGAGGCGCACGTCTCTTCTCAGCCGTTGCTCTGGACCAACTGATCTTCCTCCCTAACAACGATGATACGATCCGCACATCAACACTCCTACTCAAATCGTTCAGCTGGGGAGAAGGGACGGCGACAATGGCTCCGTCGCTTTTAGACTTTCTAAACATCCTTTGGTTCACATCGCAGGCCCTTGGGCCTGTGTACAAATCTTTTGAGTACGTCATGCTTATTCTTATGAGAGTGTTCGAGTAGTTCTCACAGATAGTACTGTGACAGCTTAAACTGTTATTTATTTGCTGCTGTCAGCTTCCGAGTGCTGACAGGGCTCGATAATCAGTCGACGTTCACTGTAAAGCACCACAGGGCTTTATACAGGGCATCCCGCTTTGCTCTGATTTTTTTTATAGATGATGCCAATGTGGGTCATTATGCCGTCCAAGTCTTAGCGGAGCATTTCAAAAGGACCTTGCTGCCCGGGTATTGATGCTACATGACATTGTTTCTCCTCCTTTTTTTCTCGATTGTATTCAGACACCAGAGCGTACGAACGTCCCAATGTTTTGTTTGGCTTAAGACCACCAATTGTACTTGGTTGTGAGGGAATCGACTGAACTTGCAGTGACCCATAAACTCATGCAGTAATACTAATGCATAAGGGGTATTTGCTAAGCGTGCTTAGCAGCTTCCTTACATGGCTTTATAGTCCAATCAGAGCCTGCAGCGGATCGTGCAAGCGGTAACGTTACTCGACCGCCTTCAAATCAGGATTTTTGCTAAGCGCTATTTTAGCACTCAAATAGCGGCTAAGTGCGCTTAGCTGGCGGAGCTTCCTTACAAGGCTTTATGACGTGTACTGTCGACCAATCAGAGACTGCAGAGGATCGTGCAAGCGGTAACGTTACTTGACGACCTTGCAGATGGCCTTGCAGATGCGGCCTAGCCCCCCATGGGGCCTAGTGGGACTTGCGAGCCGGCTTTATTCGGGTCCCGCAACTCAGCCGAAGACGCCAGACATCCCCGCATGCTCTCATGCCGACTTGTGCTCAAATCACCCACTTCAAAGCGTCTACAGAGTACAGGTCTGGCTCTGTTACCCTTGACTGTGCACTCGAGCTTATCAGCCAAGCGCCTGGGCTGATAAGGTGAGTCTTACCCCTCACCATCAACTCTCCACATCAACGCGTCCTGAGGTCTCACGTCGGAAACGAAATAAAAAACCCCACTCACGTGTTTTGGGTGAACGGTACGCTTCTCGTTGCTTGATCTCTGGACACAGCCATGACGCATCCTACTAGAGTGGGTCTCGAAAGCGGCCTGCGACGACTTTGCCACACGGCCTCTTCACAAAGCGGTTGCAGACGCGGCTCGGCCTGCGTTCGATGGCAAACCGCTGTCAGTCCATGAGGTCGTATTTACCTTTGAGGACGCCACGCCTTTGGACGCACCAGTCACGGCCTTTGTGACGTTTGGACTGCGTAAGGGAGCGTCCATGTCTCAGCTGGCGTCCTTGGTGGAGCAGCTTTATCAGGAGGATGCTAAAACTCCCCGGTGCCACGGGAGTAGCTGGGGTCTGATCACCGATAAGCCCAATGTTTATTATGGCGTCGTGGGCTGGGACACCGTGCAAGTAAGTTGGGGTGGCTCGCGTGCGCCATTCATTGACATCTCTGTAGGCACATTGGGATGCTGGCTCGCATGGTCGTCTCAAGGAACTGATTAGCCGAATAAAGGAGATTGCGGACTTGTGGCTGGTGCACGCAGCGTTGAAGCCGTATTCGGGATGAGATGGAGGTTAGATGGTAGTAGAGCATATGGTCCCAGCACAATGTCGTGGCTGTCAAGTGGAATATGCTGAGCATTCAAGTAGTTGGCATGCACTTTACGACTGGTTGCATCAGCGAAATAGATCCACTGCAAACAGAGCAGAGAAACACAATAACATAGTGATCTTGGAGGCATATGTCCATGATATATAAACCTGGGGAGCAAAACGCTTATCACGGCAAAGGGCGGTTCAAAACGCAGTCATTTCCGCGCACCTTGACCACTGCCATTGACCTACTATACCATTGACAGAAAACCTGCCCCAGTTAAATCGGCTGTTTGATGGGCGCTTCGAATGAAGTGTTTCTCATTCAAGAATGTGCTGCAGCCCTACTGTACTAGTAGCGGGGATGCGAACAAACTATGGGAGATGGCACGGCTCTTGTAAACCATAGCCGTTAGGGTTTCCAACACCTGGTACAGGTAGGGGTAACGGGTGTCCAATATGAGTGAGGCCGATGTCGGTCCTGCAACTTAGTCAAAGACGCTAGACATCAACACCTTCAATATCTTTTTTGGTCCGGGCTACATGCGGCGCGCACGCGCACCATTGGATTCGGAATCCTTTCCTCCATTCTTGTATGAACGAGACTGGGGGTGAGATTTCCTAGTACTGTGTCTTGTATTTACATATACCTAGCCAACTCTTTTCGTTCATTACCTCCGCACCTCGACGCTCGCCAATACCTTTTATTATGCCAGCTTGTGCTCAAATCACCCACTTCAAAGCGTCCACAGAATGCAGATCTGTCTCTGTTACCCTTGATCGGGCACTTGAGCCTATCAGCCAAGCGCCTAGGCTGATAAGGTGAGCCTCACCTCATACAGTCAATTTGTCCACATGAAGGCATCCGAGGTCATACATTGGAAACGAAATAAAAAAGCCTGCTCACGCGTTCTGGGTGAACGGTATGCTTCCGTCGCTTTGTCTCTAGACACAACCATGACACATCCCACTAGAGTGGGTCTCGAAAGCGGCCTGCGACGACTTTGCCACACAACCTCTCCACAAAGTGGTTGCAGATGCGGCTCGCCCTGCGCTCGACGGCAAACCGCTGTCGGTCCACAATGTCGTATTTTCCTTTGAGGACGCCACGCCGTTGGGTGCACCGATCACGGCCTATGTGACGTTTGGACTGCACCAGGGAGTGTCCATGTCTCAGCTGGCGTCCTTGGTGGAGCAGCTTTATCGGGAGGACGCGGCAGCCCCCGGGTGCCGCGGCGGTAGCTGGGGCCTGATCACCGACAAGCCCAATGTCTATTATGTTATCGTGGGTTGGGACACCATGCAAGTAAGTCGGGTGGTTCGCGTGCGACATTTCTTGACATCCTTGCAGGCGCACTGGGATGCTGGCTCGCATGGTCGTCTCAAGGAATTGATTCGCCATACGAAGGAGACTGCGGACTTGTGGGTGGCGCACGCAGCTTTGAAGCCGTATTTGGGACGAGATAGAACCAAGGGCTGTGCGTTGGGGTAGAACGCATGGTCCAAGTGGATATCAAGTGGAATGTGCTGATCATGCACTTACGCGACTTTGGGCATGTATGCACAACTTGTTGCCGATCAACAACATAAATCCAAACAGAGCGTTAGTTCGCAGAATAACAGAGTGATCTTGGAGACATATCTATGATATATAAATCTAGGAAGCAAGATGTTCGTCGCCCAACAGGCAATATTATGTAGAATAGGCGATTCAAAATCGGAATCGGGGCGAGAGCAATGCCTCTCTAACTCCATAACACTTCTTTCCATAGCGGTAGAAATGAACAGCGAGTCACTGTGCTAGTATGGTTTAGAGTGAAGGGGGAACAAAGTAGCACGTACCCGACGGGCTGGGACACTGACACAGTTCCTTAGGCCGAGTAAATGTAAATAACATCAACCATTAAGAACTGGATCCAATTTGCGTAGACAGAGTACTTACCCTTCACGTGGTAAATGTGCGCGGAAAGCAGTAAACAAAATAGTTGAAGCAGCGTCTATATGTATCGAATACAGCCAGAAAGCCTAAAGTTGTTAAGCCCGCAAAAAAGCGGGACGACAAACGGACAACTCGCCTCAAGCGCAAACCAGGTATGGTGACTTGTGCGAACTCAGCGGCACGCACAACAACGGTGTGCAACAAGGGCCCCGTGAGCCGGCTGGCCAATCGCAAAGAGCACCTCGGGTCTTGCATTGGTCGGGCGGATCGATGCCATCGTGCAGACTAAGCATTGACTGGAAGTCTGTGTTTGGACTTACGCCAACGCTGAGAGGGGAGCCGACAACAAGGGTGAAGGACAAAGTTGCCCATGATGCGACCAGTGCGAGACGTGCATTCATGGCGAGTTGGATTTTGAACTCCGCTATGTACGAGTTCCCGCCGTACATTGAAAGATGTAAGTACTCTCAGACAGGGTGCATAATATTCGTTATCTAGTATGTAGTCCTCGAGTCGGTGGTGCATGCTCCTTGATGCGTGATGCATGCTTCTTCCTCAGATTCTTTAGGTTGTGTTTCTAAACTTCGGAGAGGGAAGCAAAGGCTCCACTATCATTCGCTCCCCCATGTACTTCGTGCTGCGAGATTATTCGGGCTATATATTCATCCGTCTGCAGTTGATTATTAGAATTTTTGTGTTATATGCCTCTTCACTTGAACTCGACCATCTTTGGCGCAACCAAGCCTTGGGTCCGGATCTGTAGCACACAAAAGAACCTAACGCAGAACACACCGCTGGTCATTGGCACGGCAACAGGCCGAAATGTTGCAGATATTTACCCTACCTGCTTGTGCAGCGGACCGCGAGCGCCACTTCGTCTTCGAATTTACTTCCTGATACAAATTCGAAGCTGCGATGAGCACTGAAGACGAGGGTATTTAACAACCGTAGGAGCGTACAAGACAGGGCGTTCCAGGGTATCCGTGCGCCAGTATCCCTTCCTTCGTCGACTCTCGTCTCGAAATACCAGCGTGCCGTAAACGATATGGATTGGTTAAATCTCCTCAGGCAGATACTCTCGAAATTTCTGAATGCCATCGGACCAGCAGCTTTATGGCTGTTTGACGTGGTATGGCCACTTGTTGTCCAAGCTTGGA
>JBBPTV010000794.1:0-15180 GCA_038094275.1 Tubosaeta brunneosetosa | reverse complement strand
ACACCCCCCCCCCCCCCACACCCCCCCCCCCCCCCCCCCCCACCCCCCCCCCCCCCGCGGCCGCCCCCCCAGCATCAGTTGTGGTTCAAACTCAAACCACTCGACGTGACAAAGTCTTGCCATGTATTCTGTATCGTGTTGGCCTCTGGAGACTCTCGTCGCGCCGAGGACATGTGACCATTCATGTGGGGATAGCCATTCTCGGAGACCATCCCGTAGTCGTAAACGGGGAAGTAACTCGGGAACTGTCCGGGCACCAGCTCCATCGGTTGTATCTGCGCAGGGCAGTCATGATACTCGTAATGCTCTCGTACAGGGGTATTGAAAGCGGATGCATCGGTATACGTCGTCCCGTTAGAATGAGAGCCGTGGCCAAACGTTTTCAGATAGTCCACGACGGTAGGGTGGACATGATTGCTCCCAGCTGCCAACGGAAGTGGTACGACCGGATTTGACGTCGTGGGCGAGCGATCAATGACTGCAGGCGATGACTGGGGTGAGAGCGAGTCTTTCTTGGCGACGAGCCGCGTCTTTCCGCCAAGAGTCGAAAGCTCGTCGTTCTCTTCGAATGGAGACCCTGGTTCAGAATGGTTCGAAAATTGCCTTGCCATGGATGAGACTTTGCCCTTTCGAAACTCGTTCAGGCTGATATGTGCCTTCTTTTGCAGCGTGAGCATGATATCCTGAGAGCTGAGTGAGCAGCCGAATCAGACGTGCAGTACAGGGCACAAGCTTACCAATACAGGTTGGGCACGGAATCCCCGTGCTGCCTTGGAGAAGAGCTCACAGGCGGAGTCCAATTGCACGAGAGCAGAGGGAGCCAAACTCATCGATGGACATCGCGTGACGATGGAACCTAACACGATCTACAGTCACATCACAAAAAGATATTTCATCGACCCGTCAGTATCTTTCTTATCTCGGTACTTGAAAACACCCGTTGGGTGTACGCACCGCACACGAAAACATGTGGGTCCACAGGAACCACATTCGTTCGCTGGGTTCTTTGAGTTGCGCATGAAGATTCCGCATCAGGGCGACGAGTGAACCTGCACTTCGGTACGCAGCAATGACCGATGTCCCGTATGCACTTCCTAGTGGATCCTTGGGATGATCTGTCACGGCACGGGCAAAGAAACTCCGGTGGAGATAGAGAAGATCTGATAAAAGCAGTGTCAGTACCCACATACGCTGCGGAGAAAGTGCGCAGGAAAGTGCGCAGGCGATTCATGGCAAGACGTACTTAATTCACGAATAGCGAGAACTATATGTCGCTGTAGAATCAGGGAAACACTCTCCTGGTGACGCGACTCCGGAGGGGATGAGTTGCCGAATCCGGCGACTTGGAGGTTAGGAGGGACGGGGAAAGCGCGCAATTTGCGATCCAGTTGAAGAACGGTTGCATACGTGGGCGACCTTGCGCCGAAAGCTTGGTCATGAACCACACTCATGCATTCTGATGCAAAGCGGTGTTTCCAAGCATGGACTGTGAGAAGATCATGAGGCAACGTGCATGTCAACGAATGGGGTCAGCTTACATGACTCATCGCCAGATTCCCCAGTGGAAGGGAGCTTGCAATCAATATGTGATGAATAGAATGACGGCGGGCGTCCAAACGTCCAACACTAATGGGGATGAGGATACACGATCGTGCACAGCGTTCTCGCTTACCTGCCATGAGTCGTACGTATATAACTCCCAGAACAGTTCGCGACGGCGCAGGGTTTCCTTCTGATCTACTCCCCATTTGCTAGGATCACGGTCTGTAAACAAGCAACCATTCGGTCAGCGGCCATGTCCGAGCAAAGAATACTGACGGAGCCCGATCTGTTTGATCACGAGGAACGCTTAAACAAGGAAGATGATTATAAACAGGCACACTCACGCTCTGCGCGATCTTTATTGCTATACCAATTGTGGCCCAGCGGGTACCAGAGTTTGAGCCATGTCTATCAGATAAGAAAAGATAGAAGGTCATCAGAAACTATTGAACCTAAAATCAGTACACCGTTGGCGAGAGATGCAACACGTGTACTCGCCAACGTTTGGACGGCACTGATGGTGGGATCCTCGAAAAGCGAGCTCTGGAATATGGAAGCGCGTGCCAACTGGTGGTATTTTTCGGCTTCGATATTATAGGCTTGGTTCTTCATATCCACCAGGCTTCCGATCGCGAGAACAATGAACATGAGAGAGAGCTTGTGGGAAAGAAGGGCGTCATCAGATGGTGGAGCGGCGTCCGGTGCATAAAACAGGGGATATATCTCCTCGAAGAAGTCTTGTTCACTAATTGGGTTGTACCTGCAACACCAGTGTGAGAATGTTGGCAGCACAAATCGGTTTCCTCACATCCAAGCACCAAGCGTGTAGTAGACCTGAGCCAAGTAATGGGCTCTGGGGGGTTGTGGAAGATACCAAAAGAGTTCTCGCAGGCGGACATTCTCGACCTCTAGTGGATGTGAACCAGGGACAATCGGAAAGGCTCCACTCCTGGCCAAAATCTCGGGTGACAGAATGTTCTGCAGAGCAGCGAGCCGAGTGGCCTCAGATTCTTGCGCATCCGCACCTTCATTCTATTCCGCGGTCAGACGGATAGCACAGCGATGTGTCATGGGGGTGTTACCTGCAAAAAGTACTGTGGGCCAAAAAAGGAAAATCAAGATGCGAGTGTCAGTAAAAAAAACGCGTCTCGGGGTAAGGGGTGGCGAACCCAAGAGTTGGCGATGGAACCGTAATACTTGGCACCTCCTGAAGCGCTGATGGACAGGGATCCAAAAGCGTCGACGACGTCTCCGCCTTGCTCTTCGTCCTTGACATCACCCCTGGGCATGTTACGATGGCTGGGAGGTTCTCTTTGAAGTGGGGCTTTGATTTGGAGAAGGTCCTCTACCAAGAGCGGGTGCTTGTCATGGGAGATGAGCGAGTGAGAGTGTCTGAGGGCATCCTCGAGCTCGCGCACACGGCTGCAGAGGACAGCGATCTTTTCGTGGAGTTCTTGGGTAGAGGCGAGCACGAATCTGTGACACGGTGAGACGGACGAAGGGCGGACGAGGGAACGAGTACCGATTGCCTTGGCCGGTGGTCAACGAGCCTGGGGGCGATGACGTCGAGCAGGAGGGGCAAAGAGAAGAGGATGACGTACCGTCTGGACAGATCGCGCCGCAGCCGCGCTTTACACAGGAGCCACAGGGAATATTTCTGTCGCAGCGCAGCTTGAGGCTGTCAAGAGGATGAGTCTGTGCGGGTACTAGCGATGACGGAGTGGATCGGACCGTCTACACTCTGCACAAGAAAGACGGGTAGCGCCTTTTCTGCGTTTCTTTGAGTGGTCTTGGAAGATGTTTGGCTCCATCGAGGCGGAGACGATGGGGGGAGCGGACAAGGATGCTCTCGATGGGGATGCGTTTCCACGGGGTGGACCATATCTAATATCTGACCGTGCAGTTTCCTTTTTCAGATAATTCGACAGTATTTGAAATAGTGATTTTTTTTGGAAATGACGCGGAATTGAAGCGGAGTCAACAAACGCGGCAGCATGTTCGGCATCTTCCCCTACAATTACGTGATGCGGTTTCATGGCTTTTTATTCTGCGTACGATCCTCCTCCAGTTGAAACCTGGACGTCATTGCGCGCGTGGTGTCATCCGAAGATCGCACCTCATACTTACTTACTTTGCCTACGGCATTCCTGCTTCTTCTTCTGCGGTCTCATCGCCCATGTTTCCACCCAAGCGCGGTCATGTGACTACAGGCTACCCGTGAAACTGAGCCTGCCTTGACACGCGGGCGAACTGCCCCGTCAGACGTGCTGGAGGAAATCCACATACCATCAACTCTGTCTCCGACTTGCCGCCGCCATCGATCCAGACCGTCTTCCTCACACCCGCCGCCACCGCAAAGACGAGGACCTCGACCATCGACTGAAAAAGCGCCACCCACTCGTTGAAACATATCCCCCCACGTTTCAACCAGTGTTCAGGGAATCACCCAACCTACCAGGAGACCCATCTCAACCGGTCGCATGTCCATAGCAGTTTCAAACAGTTTGGATATAGCGACGATTAGATCTGGCGGAGATTGTTGGCTGATCAACGAGGCAGATGTGCATGCACCCGTCCGCCGTGCCATCTGAGATAAAATAACTTGGTCAGACTACGTGACGTAGAACCAAGGTACTGACTCACCCTTGTGCAGCGCTCGCCGATGGGCACGCTTACATTGCGTGGACAGGCGAATCACGACGGCGTGTCATGAAGAGTATATGGAGACTATCACGTATCGGACGACGGTGAGTCAGAACGCCTTACGATCCACCACGGAAGACGCATCTGGCGTACCGTCTAGCTCATATTTATACCATCATTATTGCTGTGTGCATTTGACCCCGCAACGCTGTCGATAACGTATGCAGTCATCATCATGGAGCGCTCATTATATTGATGACGGGCTTATCGAGAGAAGCTATCCAGTTCCCGATCTCGGTCAGAATTAAGAGTAGTTGGGGTACTACGGGATCGACGGACTTCTAAAAGCAAAATAGTACAGTCTGTAGTCTACATATCCACGTCAATGTCTAGGCAGCGACAGATCCCAGAAGAAGAAAAAAGTACCAGAGACTATATGACAACGGGGGTAAACACCCCTTCCCCCCCAGGTGGGGGAAGCATCCGCATCTTCCCCTCCGGACTGGCTGCTAAATCCCTCGCTGAACTCCCTGAAATGACGCTCGTCGTGTCCCTCACCAGCACGCTGGTGCGCACAGGTTCACTGGCAGGGCTCACGGGCTCTGCGAGGGATTCTTCAATGGATGACGTATCCGACAATCCATTATACAACGCTTCTTGTTCAGCACGCGGCGATTTAACGGGCGTAGTGGACGAGATACTCGCACTTCTTGCGCCAAAGAACTCCCCCAGTTTCCTCGTCAGTGGCTGAGGGGGTGGTGATGGACTCCCAGGAGGTGGTATCATGGGCGCGGAGGCTGCGCAAGGAGGATTTTTAGCTAATGGCTCAGTTCGCCAGAGCTTGAAGCCCCACCCCCCTGTGGCTTGGGCGCCCTTCTTGAGTTCTCCCTGGGAAGATGAGGTCGCCGCCGTAGATCCACTTGCGCTTGGCATTGGGGTACCAACGTTGTTTTCCTCAATGAACCCACGAAGTGCTTTGACGCACTGTTCGGACGCCTCACGTGCTTCGTTGGCTTCGTTCAACTCGTGCTTGGCCTCCTCCAGCTCCGTCCGCAGGGTATTAAGCTCCTTGCGGAGCATGTCCGCCTCAGCTGACTCCTCGCCCTGGAAGATAGAAGGGGGAGGCGATGCACCACCAAATATCCCAGACGACCTCGCTGATGCAAATTTGTCGGGAAACGCATGGCTCGTGGGACCGGGACTTGCATGTGGTGAGCCACCATCGAACTTTGCAAAACCCGAGTCTGAAACAGATGAGATGCGCCGATGTGCATTGATCCGGGCGGCGCTGGAGCCCGTGAGCGGAACAAATGACGCCCGCTTTACCGTTTGAGGCGCTGCCAAGGATGCCAACCCACTTCGGGAGAGATCTAGGGCCGATGGCACCTGACTTTGTCGACGGCTTTCGGATTGCAGACGCATGAGTCCACGCCTGGCACATTGTCAATGGTTGATGGGCAAAGGACGGGCGGCGACATACCTGCTCTCCTCCACTTTTGACCGCAGTACGGAGATGGTATTTTCGTCGTCCCTTGCCTTGGTATGTGCATCGTCGAGCTCCCCTTGCAGTTTGGAGCACTTGTCCGTCATGTGCACAAGGGTATCTGAGAGATCCTTCTCCTTGGCATGGAGTTGGGAAAGAAGTTCAGCGAGCTCGTCCCGTTCGCGAGTGGCCACCCTTAGGGAGGTTCTGAGGTCAGTAATGATGTGTGCGAGGACGTGCGGGTCGAGCGACTGTGGTCGCTGGTCTGCGCTGGGCGTGGACGGGGGCAGTGACTCGTCGTCGAGCTGGCGCTCGAGCTCGAGGGTGAGGTCGATGGAGTAAGGTCTTTGTGTGTCGTCGTCGGCGGGCATGGTTGGATGTCAAAAATGCTAACCGTCAGGGTTGTCTACAAACATTGGCTGCGTCGCGTTCGCCGCAGACAACACTGTCCACCACCACCAGCGCACGTGACTTGACCTCACCGCCACATGATATCTTACAGCTAGTACTCGATATTTCCCTTGTCTATATTGTTTGTAAATCCTCTCACTCAGCTGTGTGTCAGGGGATCAATGCAGATGATCCCATCCCGCTCGCTCCAAGGGTAGCCCCACCGATGTAGCCATTCCCTCACACCTGCGGCAAGCCGGGCTCGCGATGCCCCTCTTGCTACGTCTTGAGTTCCCGTGTGTTTCTCCTCTCCAACAATAGCATACGCTGCAAAGAACCGTCAGAACAGACAGACGACGCAACAAAATTTCTGACCAAGACCCAAAAAGTGTTCCCGTTCCAGCTTCCAAAGCAAGTTAGCTCCCAAATAGTGCCAAGCCCAGGTCACTCACTGCGAGCACAAATTCTTCCAATACTTCCGTAGCTTCATTCGAATGTAACCCGTGCAGGTCGAGCATCGTTTCCGTCCGTTCCTCCGAAGACAATTTCGATTCACCCCCAGCGTCCTTACTGGCAATACCCAAACATACCCCCAAACCACCCCCACACATGCGTCCTCGTGCGCTCCGATCTCCTAGATCGTCCGACCAGTTCAGGTCGCGGCTTTTGACTGCCTGCTCAGCGAGCTTGGCGCGTTCTCTAACGAGCCTTCCAGCAGCTTCCGTCATCTCATTGCTCATCTTGGCATTTAGATCATGACCTTCACGACTGAACCGCTTGGCGGCAGCACCATCCCCCCGTCTCCATGCATCGGCAGCTCGCGAGAGGCAAGCATTTCGAGCAGCACCGAGTTGCAACGCACGAGATCGGTACGACATGTAGAGGTTGTTTATCGATTCTCCAGTCGGCAGCGTGGGCAGCAGTGTCGGAGGACGCAGTTTAACACGGGGAGAAGGCTTTGGAGCAACAATCGTAGTTCGGAGCTGGAGATTGTCAGCTGAATTGGTGCTTGAAATGGGTTCACGCCGGGTCACCATGGCTCGGTCCGCGGGCAATGCTGTTGGTGCAGGTCGTTTAACTGCGGCCGCGAACCTTGTACGGCCAGCGTCGTTTTGCCAATTACCATGTGCCCTTTTGTTCCTTCCGTCGAAACCTAGAGCAGGGAATTCATCTGGAGGTGGGCTAGGGGACCCACTTGGGCTTCCAATATTGTGGTGGAAGTTTGTACGAGAAAGTGCGTTCGTGACAGTTGACACCTCGATATCCTTGGGCAGCTGGTGCAAAAATTCGCACTGATCTTGCTTTGCACACGTACCACGCAACCAGAATCGACACAAGGCGCGTTCAAGATCATGACTGTATACCAACCATATCAGAAACAGGGGGACACAAGAGACCACAAATATAGTTTACCTGAATCGGCAATCTGCTCGTAGGCATTCGCCAGCGAGGTAATACCGGCACACTCGATTTCCGCCTGGCACGGGCCGCTGAGTGGTACCCCTAAGAGCTTGCCTTGCCACGTTTGGGTAGCCAGGTCGTCCGCGGAGCATGGCTGAGGGGCCGTCTCTTGTAACCAGTGTGATGCGGCCACCCATTGGCTGCACTCTTGTTTGTGGGTGCTGGGAAGGGGATGGTAGTGCACGGTCAATGAGCCAGGCCATGGCCTTTTCGAAATCGTATCCGTTCTGAGAAAGCGCGTCCTCGAGCTCAGAAGGAGCGAGGGTTGAACCAAAGACGGAACTCAGAACATCAAGTGGGGTCATGCCATCTGTGAGGTAACCAGATGTGTCCGGGTCTTCTCCCGGAATCTCGTACTGAGGATCATAATCGTACCCAGGCGGGTAAAAGCCGGCGCGAAGGTCGTCAGGAGAGTGGCTCGAGAGGGCTGAGTCAGACCATTGATCGAAATCAGTGACTGTGATCGGATGGAACGAATGAGGGGCATTCTTTTGTGTGAATGGATCAAAAGGGTCGTCTTCCTCGTCCTCTTCGCCAAGTCTCATGGAAGAGCGAAGTTGACTTGGTGTTGCGGCCCGAGAAGGAATAGTCTGATCCGGGATGAGTGGGGCAGCGATGGCGAGGTTGGACGAGGCTCTGAGAGGGCTGTGAGACCATAAATCGGGTGACGGTGTCTCCGTTCTTCCATAACTAGATAGCGTAGCAGGATTGGAAGACGCGGCCGACAATGGCCGAGGGATGGGTTTGAATTCTATGGCTTTGGCACTGAGCAGCCTCGGCGAGGAGATGGGTGATGCAGGAAGGCTCGCAGTGAACTGAGCTTGAGCTTGGGCGGCTTGAGTGTGTGCGAGAACGGGTGAGTTCATGGGGGAGACGCTGCGAGCGATATGAGATGATGGGTTGCCGCTGACCAGCGGGGATGCAACAGGGGTGTGTGGTCTACGAAAGCCAACAGAAAACGGAGAGTTTGGAACCGAAGAGGGGGTATCCGGTCTGTTTGGGCGCACAGAGTGAGAAGACGCCCTGGACGAGGGTCGAGAGGGGCGTCGGGTCGGTGTGAGGAACAGAAAGGGCACGCCTGCGACGTCGTCGCGATGCCTGTGCATGAGATCCAGGACATGCTGTTCCAGCTGCAAGAGGATTAGTTCAGAGTGGCGAGGGAGACTGAGACACCCACCATATCGTCATCGACCCCGCACTCGGACTTGAGCAGGTCTTTGAGAGCGTCTTCCTGTTCGTCAGCGAGCAGAGAAGCGACCTTGTTCAAGAGCGTGGTGCTGACACGGTTCGAATCGTCGCCGTCGTCGCCATCGTAAGCCTCGAGCGGTGATCTGTGCTGTCGAAGTATGGCGGACAGTTGGGCGCGGGTGTGTGGAAACCGCTGGACTTGGCCTGGCTCAGCTGCTGGGGAGGGCAGCGTCAGCGTGCGGGGCATTTCTTTGTGCGAGATGGGACAAATGATAAATGTAAAAAAACTTATATAACGTCATCCCACTCAACCAGCACATATTCTTCTCGCCAACACTCCCCGTCCTCTTTCCCTTGGTCGTCTAGGCAGCAGTCTTGGACGCATGAAAAGATCATGCATGTCCCCCATTCCATCCCTCGACCCCCCTCTCGACGTTTCAGCACGTTTTGTACGGCCTTGATCCTCTCTTCGTCGCTCAGTTTTCGTACATCTGCCTCCCCGTCCCTCAGAATATTGATGAGATTGGGCATCAGTTGGCACTCGAACACCCTGTTGGATTTGCAACAGGGACACGATGGAATTGATGCCGTACTGTACGACCGCTTCGTTGGTTGAACGGCTTTGAAGTCCGCTTTCGTGACGGGCAACGGTGCTTGTGTGGGGGCAGGAAACAGCGTTTCAAATACGGTATCTGATCCAAAAGGCAGAGGAGTCCCTTTGAGTTCATACCTGCAATACCATCACGCTCCAATCCGCGAGATTTTCAGTGGCGACCCACCGGAAACATTGCTCTCCCGTAAATTCAACGCGCTTTGCAAACCGATCAAATACGTGGTCTACTTTCACCGAGTTTTCATATGTTTCCGACGCCCAAGTACCGTCCCTTTTGATATCGTCCGTCTCAATTGAATCGTCGACCCTGGCTTTGGAGGGTTGTGGGATATACTCGGGTACTGTCGACAAGTATATCGCAGGATAGGACGGTGCCGCAGTCCAGAATGAGTCCGTCACTCTCGCCAAAGTCATAGCGCTGACGAGTGAATCCTCAGACGACAAAGAACCATCACTCTTGCCGTCGCTGCAATCATCGTGGCCTTGCTCGGGTGCGTGCGGAATAGATGGGACCCCAAACACATGATCTCCGAGGCCAAAAGCAGCTGGCCCAGTAGTGGTTGTCATCTGAATGGAAGATAAATTAGCGGGACAAGAACAATAATACAGTGCCCCACGGAGAATGGGTTAGCCATATACATAGGGTTTAGATGCGGGGCGTTAGTCTTCTCCTGTCTCGTCGTCCGTGCTTGCTTCTCCATTAGCTTGGCTGCATACGCAGCGTTGTATCTCAGACCGCGCCATGCCCGTATGCTGTTCATATTTGAGATACATGACTTGCTCACACTGAATCTTGCTTACCTTCCTGCCTGTCGTTGACAAGTGGAGCGTGCACAACCCCAGACATACAGCGCACGATCCATCGGACTGTCTTCGAATGGACACCACACTTGCAGGAGCAACTCCATGGGATCCGAGCAGACCTTGCATTGGGAAGAGGGAAAGGGCGGTTCCCGTGAGGGTAAGAATGCCTTGAGAGCAAGATGCCATCAAATCTGCATTGTCATGTTGTGCGTACATGGGACAAGAGACAAAGCTCGCACAGGAAGACCACCGATGCGAGAGACAGCAGCATCTTTTATATCAGCATCGGTCTCCACCCTTCCATCGGGTACGCCAAGTAGGACATCCGTCTCCATGCCAGCGCCGACGTCCTCGTCAGAATCGGACCAGTCATCCTCAGTTGAAACAGGCATACTGTCCCAAATAGAGTCAGCAGGGGTCAAGTAATCCAGTGGTAACGAAGAAAGATCAGATATGCATGAATGGTAAAATTTTGAGGGCTCGTCACAACGAACAGTGAGAGGAAACCTCGCGCTGAACTTGTCAGACTCGTCATCTAAATGTTCATCCGATACAGAAAATACTGGAATGTTGACCTACCTGACTTGAGGTGTTCGAGCAAGAAGTGGCACAGTTTTATCTGGTGGCCAACGCGGATGGGAAATTGTTCCCTTTTTTGGATGCCAAGTATCACCACTTGTCAGTTGGTGTCGCCTTCAGTGCGTTCCGTTTCGCTCGCCGGGATGTCTGTCCCGGATGCACGGACTCGTAGAAAGATCAGCTTACAGCCAGCCAAGGTCCTCTCTGTTTCGTACGTTCAGTCTATAATCTCACCGCACGGACTCACCGTTCCCAGAATTGGCACAAAGGCATTCCCAAAGATACTCCTTTCGAACATCATCTTCGTTCTCGCACTCTTTGCAGCAAAGGAGGCTTTACTTTCTTACGATGTTGGCGTATTCTGGGTGGTCATGAGAGTCCTTGCCATGGGTGCTTTGGGCACGTTGGTTTGGGAAGCTATGACAATGGAGTTTTCAAGCAGACCCAATATTGAGGTATGTCATTACCATTCTCATTTGTTACACCTCCTCAGGATGCCGCAGTGGACAGCGCTAGGTGTATCTTCACTCCTACTCTTTGTGCAGCAAGCAGCGCTATATACTTCCCTCTACCGACTACCTTCGCCTCGGTATGTTCTTCGTCTCGGGCTTGCTAACGCGAAATGGAGGTCTCACCCTTGTCTCCAATAGTGTTGTCTTATTTGCTCATTTCTTTTCTTCCTGGGTAGACGCGATGGTGAACCTCTCCCCACTTTACTTCTGAAATTATTTAACTTCCGTAGATATCTCGCCCCCTCATCGTGGCATCCGCTTTCGTTCTCTCCTTTTTTGCTGATGTCATCCTGTCCAACAAGGCTCCTGCCAGTATTCTTCCGGGCTATGCCTGTCTCGTGCTTCACGGCTTAGCGACGTATGCTTTGGAACATCTTCGGGGTGTATTGTCGCCTACGATCAGTCCTATCTTGGCCACTGCTGCGAGCACTTTGGGCGCCGCATTGCTTGGTCTTCCCCTCTATGGATTCAGGCGAGCTCTGGTAAGGCTTTATGCCACGTGGCCAGACCGTTATCTGACCATCTCAGCTCGATTCTCGTCCATCGCCTGTTGTTCCTCTACTGTCATTGGCTGTCCTTCCTCTCCTCGCTTTGAACGCTGTATTCGTGACGCCAGACAACAAAACGAAACAGTATAACCCTCAGCAGGCTGGTCAGGCGTTCTCGTTATCTTATCCATCAGCATTTCTTGTTGCAATTGCCCTGGGGCACCTCGGGTTCTCCCAGCATCCACACTGGATTGATCTTGTACTCGGCGCAATGCTCTACTATGGTAAGATGAATAATAGATAGGGGGATATATTAACTCGGACATTACAGCTAGGTATCCGAGAGATCAGAATCCTTCGTCTTCTCCACGAACGCCGATATCAAAACTCGCTCGCTTCTACCTAAATTCTGTCCTTTCAGATAGCGAGTCCAGAAAGATATTCTATTTCCTAGCAATGAATTTATGTTACATGCTCGTTCAAATGCTTTATGGCATATGGACGAATAGCCTGGGACTTATTTCAGATGGTGAGCAGTTCTTAACGATCTATCTCAATACTTATCGACCTATTATGGATTATGCTAGCAATTCACATGGCATTTGATTGTCTTGCTATCGGTGTCGGATTACTGGCTTCAGTGATGGCCAAGTGGCCTCCAAACGAGCGGTTCACTTACGGGTGAGTCTTCGTCACTCTATCGTAATACGACAAGCCTTTTAACGCGTTTTTAGGTATGGCAGGATCGAGACGCTATCGGGTTTTGCAAATGGAATATTCCTGATCTTGATTTCTATCTTCATCGTGTTTGAAGCAGTCCAGCGACTGTGAGCCAAAATATACTCAAGTCTCGTTCTCATGATCTGATGTTATCCAGTTTAGACCCTCCGGAAATGTCGACAAGTCAACTCCTGTTGATTAGCTCTATCGGGCTTGGTGTGAACTTATTTGGGATGTTTGCCATGGGAGGCCACCACCACCACCACCATCACCATGTACGTGCATTGAAGCGTCAGGCATACAAAAGTTGATAACGGTCGATGTAGGGTCACGGTCATAATCACGGAACTGCGCATGCACATAAGCACGACCACAGCCACCATGAGCGCAATCACTCACATGCTAGTCATCCATCCACAGATGATAACCATATCCACTCGAGAGAGCATGTGTCTAGTTTACATCACCATGGCCGCGCTAGTGAACATAAACACCAGAACTCACATGCACATTCGTATACCCCTGATCGTGGTGATCGTTCTCGGCGCGACAGTACTCATCCTAGTCATACCCATGCCCCCGTGGCACCCTCACGACAAGACTCACGTTCACACCACGAACGACAAGAGGATGAACTCTTGCATACCCACCCACACGTACACGAGCATTTCGATTCCAAATCTTCGCTTGCCCATGTGGGACAAGCCCCGGAGACCCCAAAGTCTTCCACGATCAGGGGGCGGAAGCCTCATTCGCGCGGTCCCTCACTTCAAGTTTCACTCGAAAATATCCAGAGAACCGCAGTCCAAGTTCCGTTCCCGGTGTCGTCTCCGGTTGATTCACCTCTCTCACCTAGTTATCCCAGCACATTCAAGCATGACCACCGTCACCATCACCATGATGATCACGCTTCCCACCCCCATGGTCATGATCACGATCATTGCCACGAGCACGAAGGGCACAGTCACAACATGCGCGGGGTGTTCCTGCACGTCATGGCGGTATGTTTTCGCGCTCCCTCCAAGAACAATACTCAGTGATGATTAGGACACCCTTGGCTCGGTAGGCGTGATCGTCTCGACCCTCCTCATCCAGTATTATGGTTGGACGGGATTTGATCCCATCGCCTCCCTCTTTATCGCTATGCTCATCGTCGCGAGCGTTGCGCCCCTTGTGATCGATACGGGCCGGGTTCTCTGTCTCGATTTGGGAGACAAGGAAAGCGGGGTCGAAATGGCGTTGAAGGAGGTACGAAGCCCGAGTGTTTCGATAACATGCGGCAAGTCTGACGGCCATTCCTAGCTCGAGCAAGTCGAAGGCGTCGCTTCATACTCCTCCCCACGATTCTGGCCCAAGGACTCCTCGAGGGTCATCGGCTCGATCCACGTCCAGCTCTTGTGTTCGTCACAGTCGAGCATTGATCACGTGTTGGAGCGTGTGAATACGCTGTTGAAGAGCAGGATACCTGGGCTAGAAGAAGTGACGATACAGCTGGAGGAGGCTTCTCGGGGTTAGCATATTGTAAGCGTAATATTGGTCGATAATTTAGTCTGTTGCGAATTGGTAGGGAAAGGCCAAGGAAAGGCTAGTTGGCATTCTGGCAGGGGTCCAGGAGTGTCTGGAGGGCTATGTATGACCAATCGGTCACGTGGCTATATAAGCGCTCAAATCGCTTGAGTTCATCCTGTGCCACATCGTAGAGGATCGCCAACGTAATTACATGTCTTGTTTGAAACTATGCCCACTGAAACTATGTGGTACTAGCCTCCATGAATCCTGAACAGACGCCCGTTTCAGGCAATGACTTTGAAGGGGAACTCGACGCACTGGATGAACAACTCAAGCGACTTTTCCCAGCAGTAGATGCTGAAAACGTTCTTGATATTGGCCCCCTCATCCTTTGCTACGTGGTCAAAAAGTCTAAAGGGCGACTCAATCAGAAGTACCAAGATATTGACACAGCATCCGAGCTCATAAAGAAACATGAAACCCTTCGAAATTTGATTATCGAAGGCCCCAAGGATAGTTTCAAGCCCGTGTTACTTTCTAGTAAAGCACTTGCCTTCATCCACAAATCAGCCCCTGACCCCTGCACCCTAGAGCTCGTTCAAGCCGAAACTACGGAGAATACTAAAGAGCACGTTGGCTGTAAGTCGTCCACGTGACTTTGATTTCCTACTCACTTTGTGGCGTGATCAGCGATTGAAAAGGGATGGGACAGCCCGTTTGTTGGAGATGCTGCAGACGCCCTTTGGGATCATATATCCCTTGCATTCACCAAAGCCAAAAAGGAGGCAGGTGACACTGGCACCTCGGCCAATACTATGGCCTCGGCGTATGCTCGACGAGAATACTATGCACGATAGGTACGACCGGTATGGTCTACGTAATTCTTTGTTACACTGAACACTGAATATCTGTCAACTCTAGGACATCCTCCTTCGGATCAGCCAGCGTATTGGTATCTTTCTAAGAGCTCCACGCATAAAGACGCATTTCTTCGTAGTTGTGGATTCCTTCATGCACTGTTTCTCGAGGTGGCGGCTGTTCTAAAAAACCTTGGAGGCTCAGCTACTCCCGGTTCCTTCAGAGACTATATGCGGGAGGATATGAAGTTTAAGTGCCATGGGACAGCTCGGACAAAATTCTATGAGAAGGTCGTAGGAGCTGCCGAGGTACAAACATTGCTCATCGATATCCTCCTACTGACAGATCGTGACAGCGACATAAGCAAAAGCTATACATCCCATATTTTGA
>JBBPTV010000793.1:0-15185 GCA_038094275.1 Tubosaeta brunneosetosa | reverse complement strand
CCCGTGTCAAGTCTCTCTACCGGCGCATGTTGAAAAACGAGCTGGACTGGGTTGTTCGCAGAGATATCTGGCGCGGAAGGGCGATGATGATCAGAGCAGAATTTGAGCGCCACCGGTGAGTCGTGGACCGTGTCCTCGCTGGTCTTTCCGTGTCAACGAATGCTTGAAAGCGATGTCCACGACCCGAGAGCGCTAGCTGAGTTTCTTCAAAAGGCGGAAGCTGCACTGGCAGCCAAACAACACCCCGACCCGTACATTTGTAAGTTATGCTGATGATCCGGTTCTCCTTCATAAACCCATGCACGCGTTCCAGCCCCATCTATGCCCGGCGGTACGAAGTGGTACGTATATGTGTCTATATGTTGTCCACTTGCTCAGTTACCGCGACACCCAGGGAGCGGAATGTCCCGGTACGTCCCGAAGTGTTGAATACTATTGGTGGTGTTCTGATGTCCCTTGCAGCCGACCATCGCACCTATATATGACCACCTCGCTGCTGGTCATCACTGATACCTGCTGTGTTGCTATGTTCGAGTTAGAATCGGATTTTGTCATTCGATGTTCGATGCTGTTCCAACAGACATGTATGACATGACGACGTCGTCTTGAGTGGTGAAATCTCGATCATTGACCATTATTGCTCACAGATGAATCCGAATATTTTCTTTGAGCATCTAGTTGTGGGGCTCACTCTCAGTTCCCGCCGTCGTGAGGTCGTCCTCGCCCTTCATTCCGCCTCGTGGCTAATTGACTATCTGTTCACGATGTATGTTTTGTCGGCATGATGAATCCACGACCGCAACCCGTGTAGTCAAGTAGCAAAAAAGCATCCGCTCCGTGACACCGCGTCGATTGCGAGGTCAACTTTGGTGCTTTTTTATGTCGGGCGGGTCTGCACACGCCTGCAACGATAAATTGACTCCACATTCATTGTGGGGTCGACAAGTTCTCTAATCACATACGTCGAGGTGACAGGACTTCTCCACCAAACAATCCAGCAACGCTCAGATATGAGTGATATGTCATTGCAAGAGAGGACGGTAAGCCCCTCCGTTCGTTTTAAATGCCCGTTTTGATTGACTGTCAGTCACCGATACATTGCGTAGCTTTCCGTGTCCCTCGACCACGTCGCCGTCCTGTTTTTCAAACGAAATCCCTCACCCGAGGCATCCTCCTCCTCACAGTCTCCTCTCCGTTCCGGAGCTGTTGGACACGAGCGTAGTGGTCACGGAGGTAACGAAGGATAGGAAGGATGCCCAAGTAAGTCATGCGTCCCTGTGCAAAGCTCCACCTCATGCTTTCGCAGACACTGAAACATGCCGGCTTGAACTCAAGTACGTCTCCAGCGTGATATAAGCACGACGCGAGGCGGATGTCCGTTGCGGAGACTGCAGAAAGCATGGTTGTCACTCCTGTCGTCCTTGCTGGTGTTGTCCGGGTCCTCGCCGTGCACCCCCATTTCTCCATGCTGTCGATGAAGACATGTCCGGGGACACGGACTCAAATTAGACCGAGGAACAGGTGGTTTAGATCGAGCACAGGATCACGGAGGTGAGAATCTGCCACCTCAAGTTTGAAAGGGTAGGTGGGCGTCGTTGGGCGAGGCTGACGTGGGGAAAAGCATACTTCCCGTGTACGCAAATCGTCAAGAAGATGTGATTGTTCAAGCATAAGATGTCTGTTCAAAGCGAACCTTTGTTTTGATGGTGCCAAGGGGACCGTGCGTCGAAATGGTATGCCCGCTCAGACAAGATGACAGGCATTTGAATTAATGGATTTCTGTTTCGCACGCAAGATCCGGGCAAGATCAAGAGTTATTGTTGCGAGGCCAGGTCAAAGACCTTGTGCAATTGGATATCTTTGCGGGATTTCATCTTGAAGCCGAGTACAAGTGATGGAATCGCTGTGAGCCAAGTTTTCTCCTGTCTACGCTGCTCCTTAGTGACAAGGGACTGCTAGACGTTGCGGGACAAGGACGACGGAACTTGGCATGGGGATCGTGTACTGACATATGGTTTGCATGGCAGTCTGCATGTGTGACTCCGTTTTTCGTGAACCGGTGCGTTGCGTCACCTTGGCAGAGATGATCAAATGCTAATGTACATCAACTACCCAAAGCAGCTGTGCACCGAGGTGACGTACTATATCATGAAGATACTCATACCTCTGCTGGAGCATATCTTTAGCCTTGTGGGTGAGGGTATCCACAGATGGTATGATGAGATGCCAAAGTGTTCATGATTGAGGAATAAGATGGGCTTGTACTTTCTCTTTAAAGTGCATCCCCAGTACAAGTTGACAAGCATTTTCAGAGTGTGTGTTGTCTGACATGCAGGCATATGGCACTTGAGGGAACATGTCATGTGAATTTGTTAGTCAACATACTTGATCTCTTGCTCTATCTCAGTGAAGATGTGTCAAGAATATTGGATATGTAGCATGTGTGCATTGTGTGCAGTGACACTGAGCAAGCTGAGTGCTTGTGAAAGGTTTAGCTGCCAACAGTGATGTGGATGGATGATAGGAGTATAGCTGGCAAATTAAGGACCATAGCACTGATCCTTTGATTTTTTCTAAAAAGTAACATTGTCTGAAACAAATTTCTCTGCTAATTTCAATAGGGATTGAGATTTATACTCAATCCTGAAGATAGAAAGCTGCTGTATTTTGAGTGTGATACATAAGGATCACTTCCAACAAGAAACCCAGAACCCTCCAACTAGAGACATGTCAGACTGAACTTGACCAAACTTGTTGGGACCTATGGCTAAAGCATGTGGAGGAAAACAAAAGTCCTCCCTGTTCCAAGGGGCAAGCCAACCAAATAGACCATCTTTGGATAATTGAATCCAGCCATCATTTATGTACATAGTCTTTAAAGGCAACAGGTCCTGTACCTTCCATACTTTGATGGAATTGTCATCAGAGGCAGAGACAATGTACTCTCCATTAGGAGAAAAGGCAACAGACCCAACTGGATCTGTATGCCCCTGGAATGGTCCTGCTATAGTCTGACCAGTAGTTGCATTCCAAACCCTGATAGTCTCATCTCCAGAGCCAGAAACAATATGCTTCCCATCTGGAGAGTAAGCAACAGACAGGACATAATCTGTGTGCCCCTGAAATGGATCTGCTATAGTCTGGCCAGTAGTTGCATCCCAAACCTGGATAGTCTTATCACCAGAGCCAGAAACAATGTTCTTTCCATCAGGAGAGTATGCAACAGACCAGACATGAGCTGTATGCCCTTGAAATGGGCCTGCCATGGTCTGACCAGTTGTTGGATCCCAAACCCTAATAGTGTTGTCTGAAGAGCCAGAAACAATATGCCTTCCATTGGGAGAGTAAGCAACAGACAGGACATAATCTGTGTGCCCCTGGAATGGACCTGCCACAGTCTGACCAGTAGTTGCATCCCAAACCATGATGGTATTGTCTGATGAGCCAGAAACAAGATTCATTCCATCAGGAGAGTAGGAAACTGAAAAGACATATCCTGTATGCCCCTGGAATGGAGCTGCAACTGTCTGACCAGTAGTTGCATCCCAAACCATGATAGTCTTGTCTGAAGAGCCAGAAGCAATGTGCTTTCCATTAGGAGAATAGGCAACAGACCAGATCCAATCTGTGTGCTTCTGGAATGGACCTGCCATAGTCTTGCCAGTGGTTGCATCCCAAATCATGATTGTCTGGTCATTAGAGCCAGAAACAATGCACCCTCCATCAGGAGAATAGGTAACAGAGTTGATGCCACCATCTCTGTGCCCCTGGAATGGACTTCTCATAGTCTGACCATCCCAAACTCTGATGGTTTCATCATCAGAGCCAGAAACAATGTATCTTCCATTGGGAGAATAGGCAACAGACTGGATCCAATCTGTGTGCCCCTGAAATGGACCTGCCACAGTCTGACCAGTAGTTGCATCCCAAACCTTGACAGTCTTGTCATCAGAGCCAGAAACAATGTGCCTTCCATCGGGAGAATAGGCAATAGAGTTGATGCCATTTGTGTGCCCCTGGAATGGACCTGCCACAGTCTGGCCAGTATTTGCATCCCAAGCCCTGATAGTCTTATCTTCAGAGCCAGAAGCAATGTACTTTCCATCTGGAGAATAAGCAACAGACCAGATCTGATTTGTGTGCCCCTGAAATGGACCTACTACAGTCTGACCAGTAGTTGCATCCCAAACTCTGAGAGTCTTGTCCTCGGAGCCAGAAACAATATACTTTCCATTAGGTGAATAGGCAACAGCTTGAACTGTATTTGTGTGCCCCTGGAATGGTCCTACCACAGTCTGGCCAGTAATTGCATTCCAAACCCTGATGGTATTGTCTGCAGAGCCAGAAGCAATGTGCTGTCCATCTGGAGAATAGGCAACAGAATGAACTTTCTTTGTGTGCCCCAGAAAAGGACCTGCAACAGTCTGGCCTGTAGTTGCATCCCAAACCCTGATAGTCATGTCCCTAGAGCCAGAAGCAATGTGCCCTCCATCAGGAGAATATGAAACAGAATAAACTGTGTCTGTGTGACCCTGGAATGGACCTGCCACAGTCTGACCAGTAATCACATCCCAAACTCTGATGGTATCATCTGAGGAGCCAGAAGCAACATGCTTTCCATCAGGAGAATAGGCAACAATCCTAATGCTACCAGTATGCCCTTTCCAAATCTCTGCTGGCCACATATCTGAATGTGCAAAAGTGACTGAGATGTGATCTTGTAGATGGTCTACCCAGAGAGTGTGGAGTACTGATGTGGAAGGGGTCTGTGCCATGGCAGATAGATACAGATGTGGAGTGGAGTCTCTAAGCACAGGTGCAAATGTTTGAATGAACCTAAATCCTTCTGATGATAAGATTGTAATCTCATGATCCTAAAATAATCATCAATATCATTCATCTGCTGATAATAGATGATCTCACCTTGACCCAGGTTCTCAGAATTGTACAGGTCTTTAGAGCACAAAGAATGGGTGAATGTGAGGAGAGAGAGAGGAGGCTGATGGCTTCAAGCCAGAAAGGGAAGAAGTTCTTGAGGAAAATTGTGATCTCATCCAACAATTCTGAGGTAGAATGGGCATGTTGTAGATGATGCATCCAGTATTGGCATGAGTAAGACAGGTAAGAGGGGATATTATTGTTTACTCGACGGTTGAGATATGGAACCTCAACATTGCGGAGTCTGGAGTCTTTCAAGCCGCACATATTGAACTTGAGCATGTTGCGCATGCAACCAAGTAATGCTTGTCCGAGAAGGAGGGAATCCTTTGGCAGAACAGCAACATGGTAACTGTCACTGCGATTCTTATCCAGCAAGAAGTCACGGAGTGATGTATGGAGTAGGCGAATTGGTTTGTTTTCGTCAAGCACCCCATCTAACAAGGATCCCAAGGGCTTGATGGTTTCTCGGACTTCAAGGCTATCACCAAAGAGAGCACCAAGCGACGCTAGCGACAAAGGCTCATAGAGCGATAATATGATTGCCATCACTGTATTGTACCGTTGGCGATCACTCTTTGACTTGAAATCTTGTTTGAGAACGGTCTTCAAGACAGTCCGATAGAGGCTGTCAAGCGGATGGACAGATTCATCGTTGCTACTCTCAACGAGTAACTCAAGCCGCTCGCCAGGACTGAGTGCAGTAGCCCCTTCCCCTCGAATGAAGTCACATGCAGTCCTCGCCCACTGGAACAAATGATGCGAACGGTGGACAAGTATCCGACACCATTCCTTGTTTGGCCGAAAGGATTCGAGTTCGGAAGTTTCTCCAAGGGAGTGATGAATGAATTTCTCGATGTCTTCATCGACGGTCTGGTCAGGAATGTCTCCCAAATGTTTGTGAACAAATTGTGGGTGGGACGGAAACGCTGAGACGATATCTTGTTCTGGCCGAGATGTGATGAAGAAGCGGAGATTTGTTGGTAGGGTATCTTGGGCAAAGTGCGTGGAAATAGCTTGCAAGAGTTGTTGACGGCCGGCCACGTCACCACTTTCATCAAGGGCGTCGATGACAATGATGAATGGTCTGCCAACAAGATGCTCACTAGGCTCAACGATAAGATGTTCAAATTGATCGGATGGGGATGTCGACCGGCAGATATCCTCCTCGTTATCCTCGTTATCCTTCGCGATACCCCAAAGAGTGGACTTGTACTGAGCATCACGGTCTGAGAGGTCTCGCGCAATAGTACTGAAAAGATTCCCTGGATTCCGCCTCGCGACATCGTCACTAGAGAAACAGTACGATGACCCCAGTCTCTCTTGTTCTTCGTATAGTCGAGCAATGGTGTGTGCGACCGCAGACTTTCCCGACCCAGGGGCGCCAGTCAGAAGGTATATGCATGTGGCATCTTCGGCAGGATTGTCCAAAATAGCACAAATCTCGGATATAAGGGACGTGCGAGTCCCCGGAAGACAACCCCTCCCTGCAACATGCCTAGCGCCAGGTGCATATGACAACTGGTTCAGGTCACGTTCCGCTATGCCGCGCCACATGAATAACTGGATATCATGAGAGAGCTTCAACTTACCAGTATGCCCCACAAGTGCGGTCCTAAGTACTCGCAAGTTATACTCGTAATCAGTAATCTTCACATCAACGTCAAAGACCGTGTACTTTCCCGTCTCGATCCCTAAACGCACAATAGGTATAGTGGTCGGATAAAATCGATGACAACTCACAGGAGTTCTTTTGTCGGGCGTAGTTGACAATGAACTCGGCACAGTGCTTGATTTCCTGACTCAAACACGTGATGGTCTCCAAATGCCCCATGATTTTCTCCAACGGCTCGGCTTCCTGGACGAATGACAGGACGTCGATCATCGCATCAGCTAAGCGATGAATATCATCATCCCGATTTCTTTGGTTGATCAATATCTAAGTGGACGGGATAAGTGATAATGTGAAGAGGCAAATGACAACAGACCTGAGCCACACCGGAGATGTTAGACCATGCTAGACTCGTGCACGGGTGTACCTGTGTCACGTTTAGAGAGCGGAAAATCAAGGCAATAAACGACAAATACCACAATGCCTGTAGCAATCTTGCTGAACAGGGATAGCCTGTCCAAAAGAACGCCCCATCTTTCCTGGAGCATTTGCAAATCTGCAACCATCGATTTTAACTTCTTGCGCTCTCTCTGAAGTAGCGTGTTGGATGGTGGATCCACCATAGAGGGGGTCAATTGCATCGCTTCATCAAGCATCGTGATCGATTCATGGAGATCGACAGGGTCCCCAGATAGGTAGTAACGATTCCCCAAGGCAAGACCGAGATTAGCTACCCTCTGTTGCCTGTCAAAATAGTTTTGGGGAATGTCTTCCACCGCTCGACGCAGCGTCGGGATCAACTTGCTAGCACCGGCAACACTGTCGAGGCTCATGGCCGTATAAAGATCGCACGTCTGAAGTATCAGATCAACGGCCCTGCGCTCATGGCTGTCTATGGCGCAAATATTCCGAACCTCCGTGGCGAGATCTGTGACTTCACCTGGATTGAACTCTCTGGAGTCCTGTTTCTCGTAGTGATATAGGAGAGCTTGAGCTAATTGTAGTAACGTTGCAGGGCGATCTGGATGACCAGGCTCTCGCAACTTGAGCGATTCTCGGTAGTACGAGATGGACATTGAAAGGTTTGTACTTGAGCCGTCGACATGAGAGCAGCTGAAATATGCAAAGGCTAGGTTGCACAGTGCAGCGGAAAGACACCGATGACCAGTAGGGCAATGGTTCACGGCGGAATGGAAATGTTCAATAGAGGCTTTAATGTTCTCTTTTCTTGGGTCATCGCGATAGCGAAGCAGAGCATTGTGACCATGCTCTGTCCATTGCGCAAGTGCAGAAGATGTTTCCCAATCAAACTCATAAGAGACCACGGTTAGGAAGAATGGTAACTCCTGAGAATCGTGGCTTACGTCATCATCATTTATGGGAGCATGCTGGCGCCGTTGTTGCGCCGCAATGAGAATCGAAGAAAGCGGAAGTGGAAGTTCTCCTTTCGACGAAGAAAATCTGACCACTGTGCAGATTTTCAGTGCTTATTTTCACCATACGCTTCATCTGTACTTACCCCAGCTACCTCTGAGCAAATCCTCAACATGAATTTCCGTCTTGCAAAGACTCTCTCCATCGCCAAGCATAGGAAATAACTCAAAGGATCCGCAAATCGAAAGCTGAACCTTGGTGGATGGTTCGGATGGCCTGGGTTTATGAGAGACATGACACTAAAGAACGAGGATATTATCTCACAATTGAATGCAAGTATCCCACTCGAGTATATCCTCATTCAGGCGTACTGGCTTGTTCCGAGTCTTTCTCTTCTCATCATTGAATTCAATGAGGACAAAGAATCCGATGGGCATCCGACTCAAGCCGACATTAAAATCATCAACTCGGATTCCTATTAGTCAAACATTTCACCTCTCCAGAAGAACAAAAGGAGAAGGATACGTACGTGTGATGATGACATAGCTATCGGTAGGTGGCTTCGCATTCCAAGATTTCTCCAACTGAGCTTTCTGTTCGATACTAGTTCGAACCAAAGCATTGCCATCGTTGCTGAGAATGCAACCCGGTGAACATTTCTACGCCGTTAGCGAGTAATTGCACACCTTTCGCTACGGAGATACACGGACACTGAAACCAATCAGACTCTAGTAAACAACCACATGGATAGGGTACTTGCAATCTTCCGGCTCAGAGACTAGCGAGTAGTTTGCCGATAAAAGTTCTTCGAGGCGGTCTTTCCGCATCAAGTCTTCGAAGGTTATGTCCTCCTGGCCAGCAGTTTCAAAAGGCGTTAGATCAAAGATATAACAACGAACGGTCTCAATCAACCTCATCCATTCGCTGTCATGTGTGACTGCCACTAAGGCATCCTGATCCTGGAAAAAAAAGGTAAGGTTTAATTGTACGATGATTCGGACACTTCAAACCTTGTTTAATAAGTACTCATTGATGAGATCAGAGGGATGGAAAGGAGGCTAAATGTGGCTCAGAAACAAACTATATGAAATTTTGGTGACACGAACTGGTGATAATGTGGGTACATGATCGATTTCTGCGCCTTTATGGTGGCGATTCAAATCACCGTCCTTGTTGAACAACCGCACCAGAAACTTCGAGAAACGACAACGGTTTTTGCGCGGAGGAACGTCCTCGGGCACCGGGCGGACCTCCGGTTCAGCAGTGAACCATCCGAAGACATCGTCCCGTATTGCAATCTTGAACCCACTTATGAAAACGGTCTGATTTTCACTGTTTTGGCCAGACCCGGGTCCATCGCGATATTCCACAGGAAATGTACACCTCCAGTTTCTCTCGGTAGTGGTACCCTCACCTTCTCGTGGTACGACCATGATTTGTCGAGGTCCTGCAGTTAAGGTATCTTGGAAAGATGCAAGAGACCAAGACCGCGCTTTACGGAACCCGGTAATTAGGTACAGGGAATTGTTGCTGATCCTGTTGCCGTAGGCTTCCTTGGCATTTTTGTACCAGTCCAACGCGTGCTCCACTGCCACCTTGCGAAAGTGCTCGTCGGCGGAAAGGCTGTGAGATGTGGAACCATCGTGGAGGATCAGAATTGCACCTTTATCGGATGATACAGTAAAATCATAGTGTCCGGCCCTTTTGCCTGCGTGTCAGCACCGTTTTTCGATATCATTTGTAGTGAAAGGTTACCGTTGTGAATCACGGATAGGCTGTGTTATACCAGGGGAAGTGATGACACACCCTGGAGGATCAGCCTTGGATCGAATGGTAACATCGTGCTCTAGACGGACTTCAATTGGGTCGAAGCTGAAAGAAACACCCCTCTGTTGGTGGAGAGCATGGTGACGATTATGAGTTATGTTGAGGAGAACGTTGAATTTGCCCTCTTGGTCCACAAACCCAACGTCTCCAATTTGAAGTCCATCTTGGAGATAGATAGACGGAAGATTACTTGACGGTTCTGGACACCACAGTGGGTATCCACGATGACCTGGAAGACATTTTGCGTACACATTTTGCGGAGACGTATCCATCTTGTCGAGAACAAAGGACAAAGAGCAAGACTGATGGACTCCAAAGCGCCCGCTGCCATTTACGGAGTTTGCCGAGAAGTGGGGCGGCAGAAACGCGAGCAGCAGGCTTTCATTCCATGCGCGTGAACATCGCCACGGTGTATGTTTTGCAGCTTAGCACAGGTGGAGGGGAGCTTGCTGAAGCCAGTGGTTATTGCTTGGCCGATCACAATGCCACACTTTCTTGCAAGGAATCGATATGAACACTCTTCAATAGTAGCAGTGTACGACGAAATAATAAAAATGCGTGCATAGTGAGGACACATCGTGAGTCCGAAGAACGTCCACGATAGGGGACACCACTCTGTCACAAAGATCCTGCAAGGGTACGCGGCTTCAAGGATCATTCTCGAGATGCAGAGTCTTGTAACTGGTAGCACAGCACGAACGGGATCCCCACAAGGGCATCATAACCATACTGCTTGCTCTCGTTGACGATGATCACAGGACCCTCACTCACCGCACGCTGGTCCCTGGAGCAAGGGAAGAAGGAAGCGGGCGTGAGCATGCGATTCATGAATCTCGGAAATCACATTTTTAGATGCAGGTTGGCACCAGCTAAACGTAGGGTACAGCAAATGAGTAAGGTCAGAAGGATGAACTCATCTGCCACGGTGTTTCCTGCGGGGCCCGATGCAATAGCGTTGAGGGAGAACGACGGTGAGTGAGCCAGCTCCGGAAAAACCCTCGGCCTTGTTCAAGAAGCTCAACTGCCTGAGTGGGAGATTGATCGCGGAAAGGGGCTGGAGAAGAGCGAGGTGTTGAGGGCAGAGTAGCCATGTGTTCGGCAAGTAGCTGAAGAGCTGTTTCATACGCAAGAAGTATTTTCTTCGGCTGAACTGACCCATGATGCTTTTGCGACGCAAGAATCATATATTAGTGATAACCATCTCATGCTGAAGTTCAACATATTGAAAGATCAAACAGCGCATATTTGTCCTCTCGCCGACTTAGCTGTGCGAACCGCCAGGATATCCTCGTTCAGGTTATCCATCCGTCTCTCCTTGTGCAACTTCCCTCTCGTCTTGCTCACGTGAGTATCCCCGAAATTGCTGTTATAAGCCCGTCCAGGGTCAACAACTTGGTCCCTTCCCCATCTCAACGTATGAACTACTTGCGCGGCGCAGTCAGTGCCGTCAATGCGCCGTATCAATACTACAAGGACATAAATCCTTCGACGCTCACCGGCGCCATCGATGTCATCGTCATACGTAGACAGTCCGATGATAGAGACGTCGCCCTTCATGCTCCCCCTTCCGTGTCATGTCACTGAAACGCTGTGCTAGGCCACCGTTTCGGTCCACGGAAACCCAATCCCATTCAACATGAAGATCGGCGATGCCGGCGAAGCGTTCATCGTCTTTGAGACGGAGGACATTCCAGACGACCTTGTCACGAGCCCAATACACACAGCGACCAGCGCGGTGTCTCAGGACGAGATCCCGGTCGTCGCTCTGGGCGAATCCCCACAAGCGTCTGCTCTCCACAGGCGAGGGAAGTCATATTCAGCTCCACAAACACCTCCACTCGAGGTCGATTTGTGCAAGGTGCCATCGAACGTGATGGCTCTGCAAGAACGTGCCCAACACGGCCACCAATCTGCACGTGCAGTCGCGATTGACGAACTGCACAGCTGACAAAGGAGGCGATGTAACTTGCCGCTGCGGTACGGGTCACGGTGGGTACTTCCTGATCGATGAGCGCCTTCTCGACGAGCAGACCTTGGAAGAGATCGCTGAATTCGGGGTCGAGGGAGGAATACCAAAAGATGAGGAATTGGGTATACCGCGATTTGAACGTACGGATGATAGTGCGGTCGAATATAGCCAAGAGGGTATGAAATTGAGCAGCGCGCATCGCCCTTCCTGATTCCGGAGATGGTGGTCGGGTACTGTCCAGTGGGGAAAACGGGCCATCAGTGTGAGGCGTGGACATGGGCGTGTTGGGCGCATCGGTGACGTAGTGTAGCCGGTTAAAATGGTCAAATTCCAGGTTGAGAATATGATCCAGTTTGTTGGCCATCTCTTGCATATAGCGCACATTGGGCGGTAGTTCCGGCCCGTTGTATTCCGAACCGTCATCGGATGAGACATCAGTGGATATGTCAGAGTCAAGGTCGTCGTCTTCTGCATCGGAATCTTCGCCTTCTTGACCCACGACAACATCAAACGGGTCAAATTCAAACAAGTCGCCGTTCTCCAACGAGTCGTCCTGTTCCAGGTCCTCCAACTCCACTTGAATTTCGACCTGCAATGACACGCGGCTAAGCCGCACACGTTGTGAACGCGAAATATACGCACATCTATTTGAAGGGCACGATCAATGATGAGTGAGAGAATACGGTCAGCCAGCTCAGTGCAGTATTCTGTGATGCGCCGCAAGTTGCGTATATACGCGACTTGCGCGACTTGGGATTGACGTTTGTGAGGGAAACTTTTGACAAGGAGAGGTTGCAAGGTCGACGGTAGGGTGAGTACGAGGGACAAGAGGTGATGCAGACGGTCGTACACGACACTGCGCGTTAAAGGCGTGGCGGAGCTCTCTGGGCCACCTGCGTTTAGCGCTTGCAACCCAGATTCTATAGAACGAACGGGTCACATGGCGTTTGGTGAGCGTCAATGAGGGTGGCGTACGATAAGTCAGACCCTGGGCGATTTTGCTCAGGACGAGAGAAAGATATTCTGGCCTGGCGCTCAGGAGCATACCAATGAAAACGGTGTACGACTTTACGAAAGCGGTGTCCATCGTCGTCCACGGCAGGTTCACGATGGCCTCGACCAGAGACGCGTGGCGCTTCACGAGCCTAGAGAGGACATGCGACAGCGCAAGGATCCACAGTCGCAACTGCGAGGACGACGTCGCACTTTCGCTCAGTTTTCTAGGGTTGAATTGGTCGACGAGGTCATCAAAGTCTTTGCTGTGGCCCTACAGACACGCTCTGGCGAGTGTACGGTAGCGCACACGAGGCCACGTACATTGAGTTTCTCCTGCAATGCCTTTTGGATAAAAGCGATAAACATGTCTCGTTTGAACTTTTCTCCCTCTCTAACGCGCGCGTTCGTCGCTATAGGACGCGGCCACGACTGATCAGCATCATACTTGACTGTTGGTGGCGTTTTGGCGTATTTTTCGAGGGCGATTTTGGGTGTTTGTTCCATAAATCTTGTAGTGGGTGTAAATGGCCCCGACTTGGGTGTACACTGATTGAATTGTGAGTGTATCGAGTGGGGATCCATCGCGAGGATGGGAGACGAGGAGGATGAAATTTTGCACGAAACGACAAGTCCAAACTTGGTATTACCATGCAAATTCGAATTCAGCTCGACACTTCTTCCTCACCATGTCGAACGCTGCCTTCTCGGCCGCACACAAGTCCCGTGTCAAGTCTCTCTACCGGCGTATGTTGAAAAACGAGCTAGACTGGGTCGTTCGCAGAGATATCTGGCGCGGAAGGGCGATGATGATCAGAGCTGAGTTTGAGCGCCACCGGTGAGTCGTGGAATGTGTCCTCGCTGGTCCTTCCGTGTAAACGAGCACTTGAAAGCGATGTGCACGACCCAAGGGCACTGGCCGAGTTTCTTCAAAAGGCGGAAGCTGCGCTGGCAGCCAAACAACACCCCGACCCGTACATTTGTAAGTTATGTCGCTGATCCGGTTCTCCTTCATAAACCCATTCACGCGTTCCAGCACCGTCTATGCCCGGTGGTACGAAGTGGTACGTATATGCGTCTATATGTTGTCCACTTGCTCAGTTACCGCGACACCCAGGGAGCGGAATGTCCCGGTACGTCTCGAAGTGTTGAATACAATTGGTGGTGTTCTGATGTCCCTTGCAGCCGACCATTGCACCTATATATGACCACCTCGCTGCTGGTCATCACTGATACTTGCTGTGTTGCTATGTTCGAGTTAGAATCGGATTTTGTCATTCGATATTCGATGTCGTTCCAACTGAGGAAGACGTGGGAACAACGCATCTTGAGTGGCGAAATCTCGATCATTGACCAAGATTACTCACAGACGAATCCGAATATTTTCTTTGAGCGTCTAGTTGTGGGGCTCGCTTTCAGTTCCCGCCGCCATGATATCGTCCTCGCCCTTCACTCCGCCTCATGACTATTGACTATCTGTTCATGATGTATGGTTTGTCGGCATGACGAGTCCACGACCGCAGCTGGTGCAGTCAAGTAACAAAAAAGCATCCGCTCCGTGCATCATGGTATGTTGCAGTGACACCACGTTAATTGTGAGGTCAACTTGGTGCTTTTTTTATCGGGTGGGTCTGCAATGATCTATTGACTCCTATGTCCATCGTAGGGTCGACAAGCCCTCTAATCAAATACGTCGAGGTGACACGTCTTGTTGCGTATTCTCCACCAAACAATTCGGCAATGCTCAGATATGGGTGATACGTCTTCACAAGAAGGCATGCGCACAATGTTCACCGTGATGTCAACCACCTCAGAAGACGGTAAGCACCTTCGTTTGCTTTAAATGCCCGTTTCGATTGACTGTCAGTCACCGCGTAGCTTTTTTTTTTTTTTTTTTTTTTTAATCATTGTTTATTGCCCTACAGAGTGTAACCTACGATAGGCAGTACTTGCAAAAGGATGAGACGTATGGACACGAGGCAAATGAATCCATTCATGGGAAATAAAAGATCCAGGCCCTTGATGAGGGCCTCTTCACAGACAGTGCAGCAGCTGGCAGGTGTGCTCAAACCAGGATTTCCACCTCGTCTTCATCAGAAAGATCATCCTGCTCAATGGGAAAGCAAATGTCAGGACTTTCAAAAGAGCCCACACGTGAGTGTAAATAACCACGATCGTCAACACCATATCCATATATTACCCTCGCTCCAGTCGTGGTGGCGATAGAGATCTCAGCTGACCAAGTCAAATAGTCAGATTCTGAGAGGTCGGAGGCGTCAGGGTCAGGGGTCCGGGGAGGAGGGGGGTGGAGGCAGGCAGTAGAGATGAAAGCGGGGCACAGAGGGTGGCTGAGGATGGTAGGGAGATGGGGGTGATGGGGGAAATCCCAGTGGAGATGAGCATGGCCAGGGGCTTGTTGCACGCTAAGGTCCATGGGAGGGGGGGAAATGGGAGGCTTGAAGACAGGAGGAG
>JBBPTV010000792.1:0-15200 GCA_038094275.1 Tubosaeta brunneosetosa | reverse complement strand
CCCATAAATCAAAAATATTAATTTGCATGAAGTACTCTTTAGAAAGGTAAGATGATATTTGCATTGTAATAATGAAATATTGACATCATTATAGAGTACTACTACCATGTGTTTCTGACACATGGGACCACACTTCTGCATTCAATGAGGCCAACCAAAAGAGACTGTTGGGCAAGATGGCATCATGGTTTCCACATACAATTGTATGTGGTCTTTCAATTTTTTTGATTTCTCATAGTGCAAATAAGTTACATTTATGTTTATTCAACTCATAGGAGGTTTGTATTGGAATGGATTTGGGATTTTTGCTGATGATTCCATATCTCTGATGCATTCATAGTATGTAAGTGAACTGATTTTCATTGGTAAATTGAGATAGAACTAATCACACACATTTATCTTCAGGCAGTAAGTAGGCCAATTTTCATTAGCAGATGTAAATTGGGGCCAATCACACACCTCTATTGATAGCTAGTAAGTATTCTGATTCTGATTAGGAAATTCAGTTGTAGCTGATGGCATGTTTCTCATTTCCATAGAGAGTAGGTGGTCTATTGTGCATTGGGGATTATAGATTTGTGCTCATTAGAGATCGCTTCCCTAATTAATAGAGAGTAAGTGATTTAGTTATGATTGGGGAATTCTGATTGGTGCTTATCACATTCTGTTTCTCTCTCATAATAGAAGGTACATGGTTTTGATTGGAAAATTCACATGTGTGCTCATTACTATGTGTTTCTCTTTTATTCATAGGAGGTAAGTGGTCTGATTCTGATTAGGAAATTTGCATTTGTGCTCATTACTTTGTGTTTCTTTCTCATTCATAGGAGGTGAGTCTTATAGGGAATTATGATTTGGGCTTATCACTCTTTGTGTCTCTGACATTCATAGAAGGTAAGAGGTCTGATTCATATTGGAGAATTCAGATAAGTCCTTATTACTCTCTATTCCTCTCATTCATAGTTTGTAAGTGGTCTGATTCTTATTGAAGAAGTCAAATTGGTCCTTATCACTTCTATTTCTCTCTTATTCATAGTTTGTAAGTAGTCTGATTCTGATTGGAGAATTCATGATGTTTATTACTCACTCTTTCTCTCTCATTCATAGGAGGTAAGTGGTCTGATTCTGATTGGAGAATTATGATTTGGGTTCATCACTCTCTGTTTCTGTCATTCATAGGAGGTAAGACATCTGATTCTCATGGGAAAATTCAGATTAGTCTTCACTACTCTCTGTTCTCCTATTCATAGTTTGTAAGTGATCTGATTCTCGTTAGAGAATTCACATTGGTTCTTATCACTCTCTGTTTCTTCACCATTTATAGAAGGTAAGTGGTCAGATTCTAATTTAGATTAGTGCTCATCACTCTCTATTTCTCTCCCATTTATAGGAGGTAAGTAGTCTGATTTTAATTTGGAAATTCATATTGGTGCTCATCACTCTCTATTTCATTCTCACTTATAGAGAGTAAGCAATCTGATTCTAGTTGGAGAATTCAGATTAATATTTATCACTCTGTTCTCTGTCATTTCTAGGAGGTAAGTGGTCTGATTCTGACTGGTGAATTCTGATTTGTGTTTGTTTCTCTCTTATTCATAGAGAGTAAGTGGTCTCATACAGATTGAGGAATCCAGGTTGGTGCTCATCACTCTGTTTCTCTGTCATTTCTAGGAGGTAAGTGGTCTGATTCAGATTAGGGATCTCAAATTTGTGCTGACCACTCTCTGTTTGATTCTAATTCACAGGATGTAAGTGGTCTGATTCTAATTTTGGAATTTTGATTGGTCCTCATCACTCTCTATTTCTTTCTCATTTATAGAAGGCAAGTGGTCTAATTCTAATCAGAGAATTCAGATTAGTATTTATCACACTCTGCTTTACTCTCATTCATAGGAGGTAAGTAGCCTGATTCTAATAAAGGAATTCTGATTGGTTCTCATCACTCACATTTTCTCTCTTATTCATAGTGGGTAAGTTGTCCAATTCTCATTAAGGAAATCTGATTAAAGCTCATCACTCTCTGTTTTACTCTCATTCACAGAGAGTAAGTAATCTGATTTGGATTTGTTCCCCTCACTTTCTGTTTTTCTCTCATTTATAGAAAGTAAGTAATCTGGCTCTGATTTAAGAATTCAGATTGATCCTCATCTCTCTATGTTTCACTCTTATTCATAGGATGTAAGTGGTCTCATTCTGATTGGGGGATGCACATCATACTCATCACTCTCTGCTTCTCTCATTCATAGGAGGTGAGTGGTCTGCTTCTAATTGGGAAATCTGATTGGTTCTCAACACTCTCTGTTTCTCTCCCATTCATAGGATGTAAGTTGTCTGATTCTGAGTTGGAACTCTGTTTGGTGCTCATCATTTTGTTTCTCTCTTATTTATAGAGAGTAGGTGGTCTAATTCAGATTGGGGAATCCAGATTAGTGCTTATCACTCTCTGTTTCTCTAGAATGTTAGTGGTCTGATTCTGATTGGGGAATTTAGATTGGTGTTCATCATCTTTTGCTTCTTATTTATTCATAGAAAGTATGTGGTCTAATTTTCACTAGAAAATTCAGATGGATGCTTACCACTCTCTGTTTTTCTCTCATTTATAGAGAGTATGTGGCCTGACTTTGCTTTGGGAATTTGCATTTGTGCTCATTACTCTCTGCTTCTCTCTCATGCATAGGAAGTAAGTGGTCTAATTCCCATCAAAGAATTCAGATTGGTGCTCATCACTCATTGTTTTTTACTCACAGAGAGCAAGTGGTTTGATTCTAAATTGGAAATTCAGATTGAGACTCATTATTCTCTGTTTCTCTCTTTTATAGGAGGTAAGTAATTCAATTCTGATCAGAGAATTTAAATGAATGCTCATCACTTTCTATTTCTCTCTCATTTATAGAGAGTAAGTGATCTGATTTTGATTCAGAAATTCTAGTTGGTCCCTACCACTCTCTGATTCTCTCTTATTCATAGTTTGTAAGTGGTCAAACTCTGCTTGGTGAAGTCAGATTGGTCCTCATCACTCTATTCCTTTCTCATTCATAGAGAGCAAGTGGTCTGATTTTGATTGAGGATTCAATTGGTGATCATCACTCTCTAATTCTCTCTCATGAATAGATTGTAAGTGGTCTGATTCTGATTTGGAAATTCTAATTGGTTCTCATCACTCACTCTTTCTCTCTTATTTATAGTGGGTAAGTGGTCTGATTCTGTTTGTTAATTTTAATTGGTGCTCATCACAATCTGTTTTCTTTCTCATTTGTAGGAGGTAGGTGTTCTGATTCTGATTGGGGGATTCTGATTGGTGCTTGTCACTTTCTGTGTCTTTTTCATTCATAGAGAGTATGTGGTCTGATTCTGACTAGGGAACTCAGATGGGTGCTCATCACTTTCTGTTCCTATCCCATTTATAGAATGTAAGTGGTCTGATTCTATTTTTGGAATTAAGATAAGTGCTTATTGTATTTTGTTTCTCTCTCATTTATAGTTTGTGAGTGATCTAATGCTAATTGGGCAGGGTGATCATAAGTGCATCTCTGTTTCCCTCTTATTTATAGGAGGTAAGTGGTCTACTTCCAATTGGGGAATTCTGATTGGTCCTCATCAATGTCTATCTCTCTCTTATTCATAGCTTGTAAGTGGTCTGATTCTAATTAGGGAATTCAGATTATTATTCATCACTTCATGTTTCTCTCTCATTCATAGAGAGTAAGTGGCCTGATTCTAATTGGAAATTCAGATTTGTTCTTACCATTCTCCATTTCTCTTTCATTTATAGAGAGTAAGTGGATTTGGGAATTGCAATTGGCACTCATAATCTTGCTTCTCTCTCATTTATAGAAGGTAAGTGATCTGATTCTAATTGGGGAATTCAGATTGATGCTCATCACTCTTGGTTCTCTTTTATTCATAGGAGGTAGGTGGTATAATTTTGATGAAGGGATTCACATTGGTGCTCATCACTCTCTGTTCACCCTCATTCATAGGAAGTAAGTGGTTGGAGAATTCACATTGGTTCTCATCACTCACTCATTCTCTCTTATTCATAGGAGGCAAGTGGTTTGATTATTCTTATTGGGAAATTGACATTGGTTCCCATCACTCTCTGTTTTCATTCATAGGAAGTAAGTGGTCTGATTCTAAATGAGCAATTCAGATTTGTGCTTATTACTCTCTGTTTCTCTCTCATTTATAGAGAGTAAGTGATCTGATTCTAATTGGAAATTCAGATTTGTGCTTATTATTCTCTATCTCTCATTCATTTATAGAGAGTAAGTGAACTGGGAAATTTAGATTGGTGCTCATTACTCTGTTTCTCTCTCATTTATAGAAGGTAAGTAGTCCAATTCTGATTGGGGGGTTCAAATATGTGCTGATCAATCTGTGTTTCTTATTCATAGAAAGTAAGCAGTCTTACTCTGGTTAGGGAATTTATATTGGTACTCATCACTTTCTGTTACTCTCTTATTCATAGCTAGTAAGTGATATGATTTCAATTAAGGAATTTAGATTGATGCTCACCACCCTCTGTTTCTCACATTCATAGAGAGTCAGTGGTCTAACTCTAATTGATGAATTTTGATTGGTGCTCATCACTCTCTATTTCTTTCTCATTCATAGAATGTAAGTGGTCTGATTCTAATTGGAGAATTATGATTGGTGCTTATCACACTCTGTTTCTGTCATTCATAGGAGGTAAATGGTCTGCTTCCAATTGGAGAATTCTGATTGGTCCTCATTAATGTCTATCTCTCTCATTTATAGCTTGTAAGTGGTCTGATTCTGATTAGGAAATTCAGATTGGTGCTTATCACTCTCTCTATATATCTCATTTATAGAGAGTATGTGGTCTGATTCTGACTGGGGAATTCAGATTAGTCCTTATCACACTCTTTTTTTTCTCATTCATAGAAAGTATGTAATCAGATTCAGATTGGGTGCTCATAACTCTTCATTTCTCTCTTATTTATAGAAAGCAAGTGGTCTGATTCTAATTGGGGAATTCAGACTAGTGCTCATCACCCTTTGTTTCTCATCCATTTATAGTTTGTAAGTAGTTTAATTTTGATTGGAAATTTCATATTAGTGCTCATCACTTTGTTTCTATAGGAGGTGAGGTCTGATTCTGATTGGGTGAGATGGCTACTCATCACTCTTTTTTTCTCTCTTATTCACAGCTTGTAAGTGGTCTAATTCCAGTTGGGGAATTCAGATTGGTGCTCATCACTCTGTTTCTCTTTCATTCATCGGAAGTAAGTGGTCTAAATCTGATTGGGAAAATCACATAGGTGCTCATCCCTCTATGTTTCTCCCTCATTCATAGCTTGTAAGCAATCTGATTCTCATTTAAGAATCCAGATTGGTGCTCATCACTCTTTGTTTCTATAGCTTGTCAGTGGTTTAATTTTGATTAAGAAATTCAGATTGATGCTCATCACTCTCTGCTTCTCTCTCATTCATAGGATGCAAGTTATCTGGTTCTGATTAAGGGATTCAAATGGGCACTTATCACTTAGTGTTTCCCTCTCATTCATAGGAGGTAAGTGGGCCAATTTTTATTATGAACTCAAATCCATTCCAATATTTTCTTTTTTTTCACAGTGGGTAAGTTCTCTATTACTTTTGAAATGTTGAAACAGTGTTGATTTCTTATCTACAGAATGTATGTGCCTTATTTGTTATTCATAATACTAAGAAAACTGTTTTTACACATAGCAAGTAAGTATCTTTCTATTGTCCTTGTAAACCCTATCTTATTATAAACACTTAGCTGGTAAATACTTTTTTTACCTACTTTCTATTTTCATAAAACATCATTTTGGTGACTTTTACATAGCAGGTATGATATAAATGCTTTGCCAACATTTTATTTATCTGTCCATGATTAGAATGTATGTTTGTTTATTTTTTCTTTATTTTAGCTTCACAATGTTTTACAGAATGTGGGAATTATCTTTCTTTTTCTTAGCATGCTAAACTGATATTTAATACTTGAAACATATAGCTGGTTTGCTTCAATCTTCATCTGTTTCTTTATCTATTAATGTTCTATTGCAGGATGTATGTGTTATGTTCTTTTCTAAGTTCAGGTCCTATTCATAAATTCTTCAATCCATCTTCAAAGGAGGTGGGTATATATATTTTTGGAAACTTTTTATTGACATCATTTTATAAATTAGAATGCATGTTATCCAATTGCTTCATTTTCTTAGTCAATCCTGACTTAAACACCTTTGATACAGGTTACCACTTCTCCACAGGTGATTTATTTATTACATCTCTAACTAAATTCCACACAACAATTAGCTGTCTGAGGGATCTTCTGGAAGTTTTCCATCAAGAGTATGTTTCTCTGCTTTATATATGATCATTTTCTAACACTTCAAAGATTTACTCCTCTTTCATCACTACTTCATGGAAGCAAGCTCTTAAAGCTGGCACTTGTACATTTCAAATAATTTCAAATTCTTCCAATGATCAATATTTGTAGCTTGGGCTCTGATTTTGGAACACTCTTTCTTTCTTCATCAGCAAAATATTGAAGATCCAATTGCAAAGGCAGCTGAAGTGTACAAATCATCTGGAACATCTTCCAGAGTGATTAAGGCACTTGATGAGTTCTATCCTCAGTACAAGCTACAGTATGAGGACAAGAAGGCAATGGCTCAGCTCATCATGGATCTACTTTCTAAACACATTATCTGTAAGTTTCATAACACTTCACTTAGGATTTCTAATAACAGTTTGGTAGCCAAAAATGAAAATATTAGCAATGATCAGAGGGCCCCAGAATGTCTTATTGGATAAGGGAGAAGGTGATTAGCATGTCAGGTGGTCAAGTGGGACTACATGCAAATTTTTGTCATTCATGTAACCAATTTCTTGTCAATGTGCTATCAAGCTTCTAGCCTATTGTTTTAAAGTGTTTTTCACTGCTTTGATATGCTAAACATGTAAAATCCTCTAAGACTCATACATGCATCCACCCCATGATAGAAATCCACTAAAATGAGTGAGCAATAGCATAAATGGACTACTGCAATCTTCTAAAGTAGGTCATCAGCAATACCATAACCTTGAAACAGACATGTTTTGCAAATTGCACACAATGGTTAGACATAGCTGTATCATGATAGTAGGTGGTTATCTCTGGCATTCCATTGTGGTCTATCTAATACTAGATGATAGTAAATTGATTGTAGTGGTTAAGTATACATATCATCATGTGAAAAAAAATATACCATGCACCAGTACATGCCAACACAAGGCCACCTGTTAACACACCCGAAAAAAAGAGTCCCACTAAGCCTACCACTCCCAACCCCCCTTCACCTCCATATTACCCTTGCTCATAATTCTGCTCTTGATCTCTGTCTCTATCTCTCTTGCATTCCTGCCAAGCACCTAGCACCAAGTAGGCTACAATAGAAATGACAAACACAACTGTGGACTTGCCTACCTTAAGTTGGAGAGATATCAAGTGACACCACAACTCACCTGAGTCATCTAATACCCACTTGGTGTCAGGCTGACCTGTTTATGTACACCTGGTGAACACCCACAACTAGACAACCTTGGTCCTCAGACTGATGATTGTCCTATGATTTGTGATTGGTGGATTGAAGGCAAGAATAGAAGCACAGTGATCAACAAATAGGCTGTCTGTACTTTCTGTGATAAGTCACATCAGCAAAATGTTACAAAACAATCTCCCCCTGTATAAACTCATCTGTTTTTGTTCACAGCCATCACAGAATGTATACAAAGCATCACAAATCATCACAGAGATAAAATAAATCACCTTTATTTTTTGACCCTGTGACCACTGTACAGAGCTGTACAGAGGGGGATCAATTGTAACATTTTGCTGATACAATGAGGGCAACTGGCACAGTGACAAAGATGAATGTGAATAATGTGGGGGTGCATGTGAGATCTCACTAGGTAATGATTTAAGGCCTTCCTAGCCCTCACATTAGTAATTTGGCCATATCCTTATCCAGACTTGAATGCCACTTATTCTGCTTGATACATGGTTATGACACTTTTCTTGGCACTCAAGTATGCTCAAGTGCACTCAAGTGTGTTCAAGCATGCACAAGTATCACCAAGTCTGGTTAAAGGCATAACTAGATGCACCTATGATGGCCATAGAACTTCTACAAGTTTTGAGCAGGCTGTGACATGTTTGCTCTAGCAGAAATGGGTCCATGATCTTCAATCATGGTAAGTTTTTGATATAGTGCCCCACAGACAGTCAGTTCTGAATGCTCTTCTGGATGAAAAAAATGAAGTGGTTTGCTCATGCCATTCCAGAGATATTGCAGTGCTGTGGTTGACACACTTGACTCAGAAGTAGTGGACTCTTTTTCACATGCAACCAGAAGACTAGACATGAGGCCAAGTTTTCAGCAGGAACCTTGTTTACACATTAATAAGACTAGCAAGCAGGAACATCATAAACTGTTTGTAGTAGTACATATCATAGTGACATAGTGAACTGCATGGGATAGCAAGTACAGACAGGGTAAAGGAAGATGTAAGCATAGGTTAGGTGAGATATTGGAGGGCATTATGAAGGGAAACAATGATTACACTCATCTCCCTGGAGTAGCACTGACATGAAGTAGTGCTTGTTCTTTTTCTTGATGAAAGTGTGTGCATATGCAAAATGTAGTTCAATGGTAGCACCTTTGAGTGAGGTCTCCTGTGCCCCCTTGTCCTATTCCTCACTGCCAGTGCTGTGGTAATGGTGCACCATTGCACCCCCTCATCTGGATTCTCATTGTTAAGGCAGAAATAGACATGCCATTGCCACCTCCCACCATCCTCATTGTTGTTGGCATGTTGTTGCACCCCCTTGCTGTCCTCATCATTATGATGAGGGTCAGTGCACCTTTGCATCCCCTCACCTTAATGTTGTCATTGAGGTGTTGGTGCAGTGGTGACAAGTACACCGTTGTGCATCATCATCATTGTTTTGATGGTGATAGGATCATTGCACACCACATTGACAGTGGGCCCATTGGGTCACCACCACCTTGCATATTGTTGTTGTTGTCATGGTGGTGATATGCACACCCTTGCAAGCTCTTGCCCTCATCATCATTCATGACTTTGTGTCTTGTGTTGGCTACAGTTCATCAACCAGTTGTGAGGAAGCAACCACCACTTACACCAACAATGGCAATTATGCATGATTTTGATGAGAAATTGCTTATGACACACCCAAGTGAGCATTTGAGGTTAGAGGATGAGAGGCTTATGGATCCAATCTGGGCTACAACACTTGAAAATGGTAGGAGAAGGAAAATTGAGATGAAATGAATTTGTAGTTTGTCATTAGTATTACAGAGATACAAGTTAGGAATGGTAGAAAGGGAAAGAGTTTTCCATGTCCGGAAAATTCATTACATCACAGCCATAATTCTTCCCCAGTGACCTTGTAAACAAGGTAATTGAATTTGTACCATGACTTAACGTCCAATTTGACCTCGATGTTCTCCCCTCAACTGGACCCAGAGACTACCAAAGAGAGAGCAAGAACCCAGCTGGAGTTCAGCGTCTGCTCAAGCTGGTTCCCAGTTCATTCCACGCACAGACTCAGCTCGCTTATTCGTCCAGTGCTATAAAGCTCACCGTGAGTGCACACCAATCCCCCCATGTCATGCTTGCCCTCCAGATCCTTACCGGGGCTCTGCTTGCAGCCCACATCTCTGCCTTCCAACCTGGCGTCAACTACGACGACTACAAGACCACCTGCCTCCACAACTGCACGGGGTGTGTCCCATATCCGACCATGTCACCACACGCAATCCATCCGACACCCTCCCGCAAATCGCGCCTTCTGGGAGACAAGGCTGGGAGCAGTGGCCCTTGTTAATGCACGGGGCCGTCCAGCTCGTTCTCTGCTGGAGCCATGGCGACTCGAGCGCGTCTGCGCCACTTTGACGTGCTCGTCCACGTCCATGGGACTACCGCGCGGCGTACGGTCGTCGGAAACCTCTTGTACATGGAGGGCAAGCGCGTCAAGCAGATCGCAATGGGGGACACCATGCTGAAGTGGGACGCGGAGGCGGTGTGGTATGTGTCCGTCAGCATCGACGGCTACTGCCTCGAGTTGGCGTCGTTCTCGTGCGTGTCCCTCCCCCTCCGCTGACATCCATGGTGGCGCTGAGATGGACCTAGCTCGATATGCGCTGCGTTCCATCCAAATGTGGCATCTCACAACGGCGTGCTCGACGAGTCTGGCGCCTGGTTCGGCTCTATCCCACTGATCCATGGTCATGCGTACGTTGCCATGCCCAGATAGGCTGACAACGGCTCATGGGGCACAGCACCGGGAGCCTGTCTACGTCCACCAACGACACCCTCACCCTGGACGGTCTCACGATCTTGCGACACATGTTCTCCGAGAACCCGTCGCCAGGCTACATTGAGAGGTACACTGGCGGGACCGTCTGGGGATACGGCACCACCGTTCATGACACGCACGTCTTTTTTCAAACTGAAACGACGAACGGGACAGGTGGGAGGGATCGTTTTCTGGCGCATGCGGTGCCGCGCACGTACGCCTAGCCCACGAAGCGGCGCACCTCGGCCAGGCGATCCCAGTACCAGGCGCCTTTTCGTCAGCGTGGTCGGCGTACGCCGTCACGATGACGCCTTGTATATGCCCGCCATCAACGACGACGGCTCGAGCGCATCATTTCGGGATGTGGACGAGATGCCGTCCCGTTCCAGTTCAACGTGAGGGCTCACGCTCTTGGGCGAATTGACGGACCTTGGAGGTGGCGTGACGACATATTCAATGGACGTTGAACGGGACGACGACCATTGCGGTAGTGTCCTTGAAGGCATTTTTGAAGGATACGAGGCTCCATGTCCATGATGCTACATGGATGTATCTACAATATAGAACTCAGAGCTAGGATCTGCAAGCAAGTACACCTACATGATAAGCAAAACGTACAGTAATCGACAGCCACAAGTACACATTAGATCAGATGCTAGATGCTATGAGCCTTCTTCTCCTCACTCTATAGTATGCTTTCAACCTACGGCCTCGTACGCTCTCATTGCCCACCTGGCGTATCAGGCAAGAACACGATACACAACGCAGTCACGAGGTACACCGCTACGCTGGCGTACACCGGGAAGGACCGGTTGATGAAGAGGAGCGTACCGCCCAGCAAAGGCGCAATCATCCCCCCTCTAATCGCGCACCAGAAGATCAGTAAATGCAGGAAAAAGACAGGCAGGGGTACGCACATGCGTGACAGCGCCGACGCAATCCCACACGCCGTCCCTCTCACTTTAGTCCCAAAGATCTCCGGCGTCCACCTATCCAGACCATCAGCTCTGTCCCTCCCCAAGAAGCACACACACGCACCCGTACAACACCGCATACATCGTCTGCCCAAATTTAATCGCATCTCTAAACGCCGTCGAAGCGGACTCACCGTGGCGCTCAGACTGATCCCGACAGAGCTCACTCGGACGAAAAACGGGCTCTGCGAGAACACGAAGAACACGCAAAAGAGGGCGGTCAGAAAGGTGGTCCCCGCGAGCGTGAGGCGTTTCCCCAGTGCGCTCTCGACCATGTACGCCCCCAGCTGCGTCTGTCAGTCCGTTGGCAGGCCAGGGCAAGTGGATCACGTACGAGCGCGCCAGGACATCCTCCCAGCGTAAATATGACCACATCCCATAAATTATCCTCCAACGACTTGTTCTCCTCTCCCACCCCCGTCTCCAACAGCTTTGGATAGTACACATTGAACATCGTATAGGCTGAAGAAGAAAAAAATGAGCGCGGCACATCATCCCACCGCGCATGGACGCACCGAGCGACATGAAGAACCATATGCCCCATACGAGCAGCGTCGTCCGGCACCACTCTGGGCTAAGCACCATCCCGACCCGATCGAGCCATGCCATCAGCGGGCGCTTCACCCACCTCGGCAAGACACCTCCGAGCCGCATCTCGAGCTCGACTGAGATGACCGAGGACGCGCGCGAACTACGCCGTGAACTCCGCCGCTTCGTCTCGTCGTGTAGCGCGTGCGGACGAGAGGACGAGGGGACATCGACGGTGGCCACGCTCTGCCGCCGCGGGGGGTATGCGTCCAAAAACGAACGGGAATCGAGCGCGGTGGGGGAGTCGCCCGTGGATTGGTAATCTTTGACGCCGTCGTCCCGCGGGGGCGCGTCCGTGGGTCCGCTATTGCACGTCACGTGCCCACTTGTCTCGGGCGGGCGGGCGTCCTGTGTAGAGAGGAAGGGTTCGCGTTCGGACCCGTTTGGTTGGGGACGGGGTTCGGGCGGTCGTCGGTCGTCTACGTCTTCGAGATCTAGGGTGATGTCGGATCCGTTGAAACGAGAGATGAGCTGCAAGTTCTCGAGCGCCTCGCGATGGCGACCAGCATGGACGAGATAGCGCGGGGACTCGTGCAACCGGAAGAACAGGATGCGGGCGAGGAACATGGACAGCGTCTGCGCACGTGAGTGGATGCGTTCAGCATGACGAGAGGTACTCACGATAAGGCCGAGATAGACGAGTACAGACTTCCAGCCTGTGTTGTCAGTCGAAGGAATGCAAGGTTTCTTTGCTGAACAGGAATGTCCGGGAAGAGAAAAGAGCGCGACGAGCGCAGAAAGGACAGATCCAAACGAAAAGAAGATAGAGAGCGCAGTGACCAGGTACTCTTTCCCCTTGGGCATGTGCTCGAGAAGGAGCGTACCATCCGTGGGCATGGAACCCTGATCAGACGATCAGCGCGCGAACGAACTGTAACAAAAGGGAACCTACGCCGACGGCACTGCCAAGGAAAAAGAGGAGCACGCACAGGCTCCAAAATGAATCGGCAAACGAAGCGAGGATACCAAATAAAGAAGTGAAAAAGAGGGTCGCATTGAACGCAGCACTGCGTCCGACCAAGTCCGAACAAGTGCCCCAACCGACAGCACCGACCATCATTCCAGCAAACATGGAAGACGAGAGTGTCCCGATGTAGTTATCGGGGACTAAAAGCATCAGTGGGGTGAGCGAGGTACGTTGGGGACGGCATACTTTGGTAGTGCTGTTGCACGCGAGGAAGAATGATGGCGACGGCTTGAATCCACATCTGAGCGACAAGTCAAGGGAGCCGAGGGGGTGCAGTGGTGTACTCACATTGTCTGCCATCCAGCCTAGAGAGAGTGGTTAGATACGAGATGCTGGCAACATGGATACTCACCGAATCCACAAAGCGAGAGGAGTGTCCATTGGTAACTCCCTGAAAAACGGGGTGAGCGAGCGAGCACTGGAGCAAAAGACACGTACCCATTCCAATGCGATCTATAGTTTTGTCTAGCGGTGTTCTGCTGTCATATTCGAGGTCATCTGTAAAGTCGTCTGCGGCCTCTGCATCGCCTGAGTCGCGCATGGTGGAGAAGGAACGCCAGTTGGAGGGTAGCGATGACCAGAAAGCAGAGCAGGGTGGGATATTTGCTGGCATGGAGTATAAATTATTCAGCCAGACCAAACTAAAAGAGTACAGGAAGCACACGACCTCAGAGCGGTGACGTCGGTTTCATTTCAGACTACTACTACAGATCTGTGCAACGGCTATAAGGTGGAAGATCTTCTGACGGTCCCAAATTCCCGACGTGGCCGTTCAACCTCCAACCCAACTCGTTTCCAGGCTGCCACTTGAAACGGTCCCCACCAAAGTTGACCGTGAAGGCGTTCTCGCCATCGACGCCGATCGCAGCGTACACGTCGTGCTCGTCTCCAAGATAGAGTCCCTTGAACGCATCTGGCACAAGGCGCCGGCCATTCCAGGTGAAGAAGAGCGTTCCGCCACTACCCCACTCGTAGCCACATCCGATAGTGTCGCCCTCCGCAGGCAGCCGACCGACCGCCGCCCAGAATCCAGAATCCTGTCCCCCGTCCGAGGTCTCGTAAAACTTGCGCAGGTCGTCGAGATGCAGTGCAGCGCTCAGCCTGTGCCACCCCGGCAGTCTGAAATGCGGATACGGTCGGCAGACGGTACCTAACCGACAACCTTTGAGTCATGATCCATGCGTGATCCGGGGGGAGCGACGCACCTATGGCGATGACCCCGTTCATTTTTCGGACGGTCAGCTCAAAGTAGACCCCTTGACGACGGTAGTAGAGACCGCCCACGCACGGCAGGGTGCTGACGAGGCAGCAGTCCTGGCATGCCGCGGTCGTCTCGACCTCGGTGACGCCGCCGCGCTGGTTGTGTATCGTACCCTGAAATGTCTCCCTGAGCACGTAGGACGGGTCCGTGCGCTGAAACTCGAGTCCCCATGCGAGACACCCCTCGCGGGCGATCCGCGCAACGTCGCTGCGGGGCAGCCAGCGCGCGCGCTCGACCGTATTCTGCGCGCAGAACGCCTCTCCTCTGTCGCAGTCCTCCTCGGACGCTTCGTGGAACTGTCCGTAGCGGTGCGATGGCTCTGGCGCAGGCGTCCATCCAGGCGGACCAGACATCCTCCTTGGTGCACGTGATCGACTTGTCCGCGAACCACCACCACCACCAGCCATGTCAACCCCCCCGCCGTCCTCGACGTCCGCGCCCAAAGCGCCCAAGCCCAAACCCGTCAACGTCTTCTCCAACGACGGATCATTCCTAGAACGCTTCCAGCGCGGCAAACAGGTAAGCACCCCCACGCGCACACCCCATGTCGTCACCGCGCACAGGAAGACGACGACAGACAAAAGGCCGAAGAAGCCCTCGCAAAGTGTGTCCCGCTCGCATCTCTCTCTCCCTGTCTGTGCGCCTGACCTTGCTTGTGCGCATCGCCGGTCGCACAGAAAGAAACAGTTTGCAGACAGATTTGTGCGTCGCGGACGCCCTGTTCACCCGCACCGTGCTCATGGTCAGACAGAAAAATCGGGGCAAGCGTCCACCTCCACCTGGTTCCTCTTCCGCAGTGACCAGCACAGATCTCAACCCGTCCAAGAAGGCCAAACTGGATGTCGATGGTTCGTCACTTTCACGTCGTCATGTCCATCCTTGTGACTTGGTCTCTAGATGGAGGACGTCAGAAGTATGCGCTCGGTACCGATCGCGTGCTCAAAGATACCGCTACCAACCGGAAATAATTGTATTCCCTACCGACAGTGAGCTGCTCTTCGTTTCGTGGTGTATGCGTTGAGGGATGAATGGGTGGATACAGCAGCACACGACATGCGGGTC